>CAUYON010206737.1:0-28340 GCA_963573935.1 Arctocebus calabarensis | reverse complement strand
AAATGGCCGGGCATTGTGGCGGGTGCCTGTAGTCCCAGCTACTTGGGAGGCAGAGGCAGGAGACTCGCTTGAGCCCAGGAGTTGGAGGTTGCTGTGAGCTGTGATGTCACAGCACTCTATCCAGGGTGACAGCTTGAGGCTTTGCCTCAAAAAAAAAAAAAAACAAAAAACAAAAAGAAGTCAAAGAAATGCAGGCAAAGCTTACTAAATGCAGAATAGAAATGTCTTCATACAATAACTAAGAAAATGCAATGAAGGGTATGTTAAACAGTTTGATGAAAACATTTCAGATTGTATATGAACCAGCACATTGTACCCCTTGATTGCACTAATATACGCAGCTTTGATTTAATAAAAATAATAAAAAAAAAATTAGCCTACAAAGTAAAAAAAAAAACAACAAAATACAACTTTTTTCCACTCATCACTAACCATTCAGTCTGAAATGCGATCACTAATATAAGACTTCTCATCCATAATAATATTAGTTGTATTACTTACTTTCTTATCATTTATTCTGTAGTATTATTACCTTCTCAGTTATATAAGTTTTGTCTTTCAAATAAATGGTGAACACTCTGAGGGCCAAATTAATTTCTTATACTTTATATCTTTTTCTTTACCTGAAAAAGTTGCTTAATAGTAAGAGCTCAATAAATATTAATTTGTTCCTAAAAAAAAAAAAGTCAAAGAAATGAAATTGAAAAATAAAAATAGAAAACCATAAGTAACATTTTCTAAATAAATTGGCATGGTGGCTCACGCCTATAATCCTAACACTCTGGGAGGCTGAGGCAAGTGGATTGCTTGAGCTCCGGAAGTTAAGACCTGCCAGAGCAAGAGCAAGACCCCATCTCTTTAAAAATAGAAAAAGTGGGCTTGGCACCTGTAGCTCAGAGGTTAGAGTGCCAGCCACATACACCAGGGCTGGTGGGTTTGAACCCAGCCTGGGTCTGCCAAATGACAACTACAACAAAAAATAGCTGGGCATTGTGGCAGGTGCCTATAGTCCCAGCTACTTGGGAGGCAGAGGCAAAAGAATCTCCCAAGCCCAAGAGTTTGAGGTTGCTGTGAGCTGTGATGCCACAGCACTCTACCAAGGGTGACATAGTGAGACTCTGTCTCAATAAGTAAATAAATAACTAAATAAATAAATAAATAAAAATAGAGAAAGTACCTAGGTGTTGTGGTGGGCGCCCTAGTCCCAGCTACTCAGGAGAATGAGGCAAAAAGATCACTGGAGCCCAAGAGTCTGAGGTTACTGTGAGCAGAGAGCCAGGGCACTCTACCCGGGGCAACAGAAAAAGACTGTCTAAAAAAAAAAAAAAAAACCTAGAGGTTTTTTGAGGTCCACATCATGTTGACCAGAAGAGAAGGAATTTCTGTCCTCCCAGTGGCTTACACCTGTAAACCTAGCACTCTGGGAGGCCTACGTCGGTGGATCCCTTGACCTCAGGAGTTCCAGATTAGCCTGAGCCAAGAGTCAGATCCCGTCTCCACCAAAAATAGAAAAATTAGCTGAGCGTTGTGGTGGGTACCTGTAAGCCCAGCTACTCGGGAGACTGAGGTTAGAGGATGTAGGCTGAGGCCATGGCACTCTAGCCTGGGGCACAGAGAGAAACTCTGTCTAAATAAATATAAAAATAAGCATATGCATTGACTAGGCAATTCTACTTAAAAGAATTATCATAAGCGGATAGTGGGTCTAGGTTATAGATTCCAGGGTCAGAATTACATCTGTTTTCTCAGCACCATTTCACATAGCACCTAGCACAGTATCTGAAACATACATAGAAAGTTTCACATAGCACCTAGCATAATATCTGAAATATACATAGAAAGTGCTCAAGAAATATTTTTTAAAAGAAATGTACACAGAAAGAAATGTATGCTCGCTCCCATTCTAATATTAAAAAACTGGATATAGGCCAGGCATAGTGGCTCACGCCTGTAATCCTAGCAGTCCAGAAGGCTGAGGCAGGTGGATTGCTTGAACTCAGAAGTTTGAGACCAGCCTGAGCAAGAGTGAGACCCCATTTCTAAATATAGCTGAGTGTAGCTGTGGGTGCTTGTAGTCCCAGCTACTCTGGGAGGCTGAAGCAAGACAATCACTTGAGCCCAAGAGTTTGAGGTTGCTGTGAGCATGGCGCTCTATTAAGGGTGACAAAGTGAGACTTTGTCTAAAAAAAAAACCCTGAAAAAAACGAGATATGATACAAAATCCATGAATAGAGTAATTGATAAAGCATTCACGGGATTCTAATAAAATGTAAGCATGAATCTGACCTAGGAAGACATCCAACATGTAGTAAATGAGAAAGGAAAGTGGCAGCACGATGTGTTGAGTATGAGCTCAGGTTTATTTGAACTGTAGACAGTACGTACGCAAGAAAAACGGAGAGAAAACCACAAGGTATTCAATATCTCTGGAGGCTAGATTTATAGGTGACTTACACGTTTTCTAAAAAAAAAAATTTTACAATGAACATAAATAACTTCTGATTCAATAAAATATAAAATTTATTCTTTTTTTTTTAAAAAACAGGTGATGGGTGAGGCATAGTGGGAGGCTAAGGCAGGAGGACTGCTTGAGTCCAGGAGTTCAAGACCTCATTTGTAAAAGAAACTTTAGGCTCAGCACCTGTAGCACAGTGGTTACAGTGCCAGCAACATACACGGAGGGTGATGGGTTTGAAACCACCCCGGGCCAGCTAAACAAACAATAACAACTGCAACAAAAAATAGTCGGGCATTGTTCTGGGCACCTGTAGTCCCAGCTACCCGGGAGGCTATGACGCCATAGCACTTTACCAAGGGCAGCACAGTGACACTCTGTCTCAAAAACAAAATAAAAAAGAGCTGGAGGTTGCTGTCAACTGTGATGCCATCGCACTCTACCAAGGGCAACAAAGTGAGACTCTGTCTCAATAAACACACAAATTAATTAATTAAATAAATACAATTTTTTTAAAAAAGAAACTTTAAAAATTACCAAAAGAAAAATTTTAATTTAAAAAAAGGGAAAGGTGACAAGAGATCCTGAAGAGGCTGAGGAAGGCAAGATTAGGGCTATCAGATGACAGGGACTTGGGAAAGGGACAGCTGATGTCCATTCACCTTGACATTGACAACCATCTAGTGCAGTGGTTCTCAATCTTCCTAATGCCACGACTCTTTAATGCCATGACCCTTTAATACAGTTCCTCATGTTGTGGTGACCCCCAACCATAAAATTATGTTCGTTGCTACTCAATAACTGTAATTTTGCTGTTATGAATCGTAATATTAATATCTCATTTGCAGGATGCATTTTCATTGTTACAAAGGGGTCCCAACCCACAGGTTTAGAACCACTGATCTAGAGTCTGCTCTTCAACTGGCAGGCAACACTCCAAAAGCAGACCTATCTTTGAGAATTGATAAGCTCATAAAAGAAAAACATACAAAGAATTCATTAATTTTACCAAGAAATCACAATCATCAGTGTATGTATTCATGCATTATGACTAGCGTATCTGTGAATTGATCTACAAAGAGAATCAAACTATATAACTGGGAAGTTCCTTGACATGTGGGATTGACTGCAATAGTTCTGAGGCCCACAAATGGGATAACTTGTCACAAGAACATTGGAGTCCTGGTGTATGACACCTTCACCCCTGGTAGGCTTTAAGTGACAAACACAAAATCTTTTGCGAGGCTAACGCTGGCCATCTACCTGCAGCTTAGTGTTTTTCTAGAAAAAGGATGGTGCCTTGATTAGATTTTGCCTTACTAAGTCGAGTCACAGTTAATTCTACACTAAATCACCTTAATTAGAGTGTGGCAATGTTGGCTAATTCATGCAGGTAATTTCTTGGTTTATCCCTATCTCCCAATTTGTGTAAATTTTACTGATTAGATCTTGAGACGGTAATTTTATTTTATTCGGTTTTAGTTATTTTGAGTTGCCTATCATCTTCATACACGGTCTACAAAAGATGGAAGGAGGGATGGCAGGAGGCAGGAAAGTCATGGGCTCTGCTAATATGGCTTAGAAAAAAGTTAAAAGGTGAAAAATAGAGAACTGGATATTGCCAAAAACCAAATACCTACCTTAGACACAGTGCTGAACACTTTACATGCATTATTCTCAATCTTCATGTTTAATTCTGGTAATGTTAATCTCATTTTATAGAAACTGGGGTGTAGAAAAAAATATGTAACTTGCCCTAAGTCAAAGCTTGCACAGTTAAACATGACTAAGACACACCCATCATATTCAAAGTCTGGGAAGTCTTGAAAAACTCTCAGAATGAAAACAAGGCAAATTGAAGGAAAGATATAAAGTTTTCTTTCAGGAAATTTGTGAACAGAGGAAAAAAGATGAGTGGGAAGAGGGGCAAGGCACTCTGGGGGCACGGAGTCCTTTTAAATTTTGGTAGCCCCAACTATGGCTACATAGTATGAGGGTGACAGACAAAAGAGAGGGAATAACTGCTAGGACAACCAGAAGTTGGGAGGCCAGAGAGAGCCTGGGTTAAAACATGGGGCATTTCCTTCCTTACCTTCTTCATATGTTACTGAAATTTTTTTTCAATGCCCACTGTCAAAACTATCAAAACTGGGAGATCAGGGGGCTGGCCCCATATACTGAGGGTGGCAGGGTGGAACCCGGTCCCAGCCAAACAGCAATAAAAAAATAGCTGGGCATTGTGGCGGGCACCCATAGTCATAGCTACTCAGGAGGCTGAGGCAAGAGAATCGCCTAAGCCCAAGAGCTGGAGGTTGCTATGAGCTATGATGCCGCAGCACTCATACCAAGGGCGACAAAACAAACAAACAAACAAAAAAAGAACTGGGAGGGTGGTGCCTGTGGCTCAGTGAGTAGGGCGCCGGCCCCATATGCCAAAGGTGGCGGGTTCAAGCCCGGCCCTGGCGAACTGCAAAACAAAATAACCGGGCGTTGTGGCGGGCACCTGTAGTCCCAGCTACTCGGGAGCCTGAGGCAAGAGAATCGCCTAAGCCCAGGAGTTGGAGGTTGCTGTGAGCTATGTGACACCAAAGCACTCTACCAAGGGCGATAAAGTGAGACTCTGTCTCTACAAAAAAAAAAACCAAAAAACTGGGAGACCAATTCTGATGTAAAAATGAGTAATATTCTCCTCAGAAACAATGTTAGATAATGGTTATGGTTTATATACTATAACTTAGGTATAACAAGTGTGAGTTAATAGGTTTTGTGGAATTAAGTCTAGAAAATTAGTACCTTGCACTAGCCTCTTAATATAGGAAAATGCTACTGATGAAGAAACCACCATTCTACAAACCAACTGTAACCCTGTTATTATGAGGATTGTATATACTGACTCCCCCAAAATGGGGTGCTGTGCAAGAGCAATATACTAAGAATATCTGTTACTGCCCCCCGCCTGATACTCTGCTTTCTGAAACAAGTCATAGAATACCCATGAGCAAGCAGGCTATCATTTAAAAAAAAAACCACACAACTTTTATTTATTTATTTATTTATTTTTGAGACAGAGTCTCAAACTGTCACCTGGATAAAGTGCCATGGCGTCACAGCTCACAGCAACCTCAAACTCTTGGGCTTAAGCGATTGATTCTTTTGCCTCAGCCTCTCAAGTAGCTGGGATTACAGGCGCTCACCACAATGCCTGGCTATTTTTTGTTGTTGCAGTTGTCGTTGTTTAGCAGGCCCCGGCTGGGTTCGAGCCTTGGTGCATGTGGCAGGTGCCCTACCCACTAAGCCATGGGCGCCACACACAACTTTTTAATGTTTTGCTTAAAAACAACCAATGATTCTCTGAGACAAGTGGCTGGATGGTATTTTTATTCCCGTAACTCCCTCCCCTTTGGCACCTACCAATGAAAATCAAAGAAGACAATCTGAAAACAATTAAAAGAATTTAAAAATTATTTACTCTTTTACTTTTATTACAATAAATACTTATCAATAATAGATTAAACAATTTTAAATTAAAACCTGCATTACTTTTGGATTTCACAGCAGCAGAAATAAACACAAATCCAGTTGAAAGGGCAAGGCTTCCAGAATCCAGTGACAAGAAACAGTCAGGTCTTGATTATCTGGGTTAGCAACGTGGAACAGTAATACAGATAGTGCAAAAACAACACTGAAATGCACTGTCATACTCTATTAGTATATCACATTATCTGAGACTTCACAATATTCCAGCTAAGCAATTTAAGCAAGTTGTGGAAGCTCCCTTTCTGCAAGTGTTGGAGTTCTCCCCCATCAAACCCATGGGCACAACTGTGGGAAGCCTCAACCTTCATGACAGCAGCCATCTTTCTGGCTTACACAATCCCTGGTTAAAGGAGAATAGAAAGTGACATATTTAAAGGACTTTTTCTCGAGGACTAAGAAGAACTGGAAGAAGGAAAGGGTATGGCTAGGGCCCGGAAGAGGCTTCAGAGAGATGGGCCACATGTAGATGAAGACGCAAGTCAGATAAGGGTTGACCATTTTGCTGATAATCAAGAGCAGACTGCACATACATATGAGAATATACATACATATGCAGAGAATATATGTATACATATAAAATATGTATATACACACATAGCACACATAACCAGATAAAATAAATGCTACATTATTTATTATGAACACAGCAAGTCCTAGATAGACCATTTACTAAAATGTTCAAATAAACTACCTGAAAAAGAACATTTTATGCATTTCTTCATCTTCCTCTTTTAATATAGTCTACTTGTAGTGAACATATTCCAGTTGTTCAAGTGGTGTTGTTTCTAGGTACCTGAGAAGGGATGACACTGTCCTCTTGTTTCAGAACACTACTGAAAGCCAACTGCAATAGGACCAAGCTAAACAACTCAATAATTGATACGCCCATGATTCCTGCCACCTATTCTTAGTCACAGGGTATGAAACCTTAGTCAGAAAAGTATCCATTCCTCTTTCTACAACTGACTACAAATTTAATGTACTATGCTAGATGGTGGGGAGGGGGAAAGGTGGGCAGCAGGGAGTTCGTACCTTGGCAATTATTCATTGCCTTTGCCTTTACCCAGAGAATATGCTACTTTTAAGAAAAATTGAAAGTTGGAGTTCAATACTGAATCCTGCTTTCTTGGCACATTTTGAAATGAGCAAATCATTACACTTATCCTGAAATGGTTGCTATAATGAGGTTAAGTTATCTCCCGAAAAATGTTAAATATTGTGAGTAGTCTCAGCAATTATTATTAAACTCAAAGTCTGATATGGAATGATAATAGTAATTCAAACGAATTTATAGAATGCAGCAATTACGGACTTTACAAAACTAAAACAGGATCCTCTGTAACCTGGTTAGAACCCATAGAAACTGCTCAAGAGATCTTAGACAAAGAGATGATGACATCCACACCACTGAGCAACAGTTTGTGTCTTCAATCCTGTCTCTAATTTCAGCTTTTAGTATATGCTCTGCCAAAATAAGTGTTCTGCCTCTAATTTTGATGTAGCAGTTAGGTACTCTATGACCACGATCGGATATGCATGCTTTAAAAAAACAGCTCTACCCTGATTTAACCTGGCTTTTTAAGAATGGTTCCCTACAGAATAAGACAATGGTCTGCGGAAGACCAAAACAATCCTTCTGTTGTATCCAACTGCATTTTTCTAGAAAGAAAAGTGCTTATTCAAATATTCTACCATCAGGCCATGTAGCACTTTCCAAATGTGAGAACCTGGCCTTTCTGACCAAATGCAACTTAACCCTCTTGCTCAGACTTCTCGTGAGAGGGCTATAAATGGCAAAATTTTTGTTACCTTAACTATTAAGTCATTTTTTTAGCTCTGACTATATAAAGAGCAGATTCCTGCTTTTTAAAAAAAAAAATCAGCTAGATTACTATCTATTTATTAAAGAGCAAAGCATATTACTAGCATGCAAGTTAAAAAGGTTATATTTATTTTGCATTATAGAAACACTAGAAATGAATTAGGCAACAAATTCAATTCCCATAGCTCCATGCAAGGAAGAAGGTTATCACCATTTTCTTTGGAAAAGTTAGACAACTGTGATTTATCATATACCCTAAAGTAACTGCCTGCCAGTATGTCAGTCGTTTGTACCATTGTCAAAGATAAAAACTAAAATATACAAATCACATGGGGTACATAATTAATAAAGGAAAATCAGAAATTTGCATTAGCTTCCTAAAATGGTCAGGGCATCACAATTTCAAGTTCCACAGTGATTAATTTAACATTATTTTATTATTAAAACCATCACTTTAAATGTACATTTCAAAGTGCTCTGAACATAGCATACTAGTTAAAATTCTTCCTGGAAGGTTCTATACTGGCAGCTAACTTAGTAAGGTTATTCACCCACAGGGTGTTCAAAAAAGGGCATGCTGCCTTGCAAAGACACCTTGTGAGATGAAAAAAAATTCTGGTCTGACTTCACAAACTTCCTATAGAGTGCTTAATTGAAGGTAAGGCCATTCTGCACACAGGCATCAACACAACCAAAGATTCCTGTACCTGTTTTTTGCTTTTGGGAAACCCAAAGTCAAAAAGTTCTGGCCCATCAAGTTTCCTTTGTTCCCTCTGGCACATTCCCAATTCTTGACTAGTCAAGATATCTAAGGCAATCAAGGAGATGTAAATGTGGCAAGATACAGGGGCAACAGAGCAGCAACACCTGGGTATGCTGTGCTCCTGGCTGGTGACTAGAAAAGAGGAAACTCAGGCGAAGAAAGAAGAGGAAGAATTAGAAATAAGCTTCTAGTTAAAATATAAAGGGGAAAAGTAGCCTTTGATTCAAATACTTTCAGATTGTCTTTTTTTATTCTCCATAGGTCACAGAGTTAAAGTCTGTTTTGGAAGCAAGGTACTTTCAAATGTTTTTTGACTGACTATATAATAAAACAAGTCTTTGAAAACTGAATACTTGGGTAATTTTCAAAAACATAGGGTATTAAGGTGGTCCCCTCATCCCTTTGAAGTGGATACTATGCCTGCATTTCCTCTGTAAATTCCCCCAATGTCCAGGCTCCGGGTCATAATCAATACTCTTCTGCTATCTACTTAGGATTTGGGTAACTCCAGACATACACTCTCTTCTTTCTCCAAATTTCTATATTATAATAAATTAAATGTTAATATTAGCATTATAATGTTCTAGACCACAATCAGCAATTAGCTTTCTTTTCAAAATTAAATTAAAAGTATTTTAATCATGATATTAAGAGGCAAATGAAGAATATTTAGTTTGTTTGGAAGTTATTTACTCTATTACCCTTAAGGCTAATACCCATAAACTACTCTATTATGCATCTGTGGAAGAATGACACTTTGAATTGTGGCAATTTCAAACTGTACATTGTACTAAGACCATGAATATCATTAAAGGATTGCAAAAGGCAACATCAGCATACTCTTAAGTATTTTAAATTTTTCTATCTCATGCCCCCACTCAAATATAGGGGAATTATTTTCTGACAAGCCAGAAAGAACATTTTTCAAACCATAACATGAAAAGACACTTCTCACAAGTGTGTGTTCACTTTGGTTAGCCGAAACACCATGCAAACCTCTGGCCTGGCTAAGGCACCCTATTCTGAAAGTACAGAAAATGTGCATGAATGCCCCTGACCATGGCATTGCTCCCCTAAAGGCAGCTCAGTGTATCCTGGGGAGAAAGGCTGGGGTGTAAACTGACTGAAAATATCATACATAGGCCTTTTATGCTTTGGGAATGTTATAGTAACTGGCATGACATAAATGCACAGAGCTCTCGTCCTGCTCCATTCAATAACTGGGGCCTTTCAATATGCACTTTCAGGATGCTAAGCTAAAACAAGGAAGAGATCCAGCAGCACATCGCTGCTTTTCAAGTCAACAGTATTCTGAAACAGTTAATTGCTCAGTTTCACTTTTCCCTTATTGGTGGCCACCTTTCTTTTATCTAACAATTTCAGTAACACTCACTATGGCATGATTCCTTACCACCGTAGGGAAATATGTTATTAAGTATAGGCACAAAACAATTTTCAGATAAACTTGATGCAATGAAAGGAGGGCAGAAATTCTGAAGTAAAAAAGCCACCCAAAACCAGAAGGAAAGGTTATTTTTCACTGTACTATACAAGGTGAAGAAAGCCTATGGTCCAAATTTGTCATTTTATAAATATTTATCAGTTCTTTTCTTATATAATACAGATTAATATCATTCTTATGCACAAGGTCAACAAAACTGTAAAATAATTAGCTTAGGACGAATCTTTTTTTTCCCACTCCAAATTAACATTTTATCCAGTTCAATTTTACAGCTCACATGGAACAAGGTATATAAAAAATAGTTACTGTCACTTAATTGGTTCATTCTCTGACCTCCGTGATGGCAATTTGTTAACAAACATGAAAACACTATTCACATTTTCCTGCATCAATTTCTCACTTATTTTCACTGTTCATTTTTGTTTCAGAGAAAGTCATCAAATATACCTCAATTTTTGCAATTTTTTAAAAATGAGTAAAGAACCATGAGCTAGCTTCTTGACTCATTTCTAATAACCTGAATGACAATGATTAGAATTTACAATTTTTTTAAAAAATGAAATATCAATTACAGTTATTTTTTACAAAGCAGCAGACTGAAATTCAACAAAGGAATATACTAAATTTAACAATGGTCACATTCATAGATAAATAATGGTTATGAATTTAATTACATATTAACACAGTGGTGCCTATTTTATCCAAGTGCAACCTGTCCAAAAAACAAAGGGTTTAAGATACACTCTTCATTCAAGCACAAACTTCACCTAGTGAAAAAATAAAAGAAAATCAGAAAGTAAATTTCACCACCACCAAATTAAATGAAGACAAAGTCAAAAAGAAATAGAATAAAATGTCCATGTCATAAAAAGATGTGATTTATAAAACAACCACATTAAAGATAAAGGGATTTTTCTATGTTTCTCAGTAAATCTCAGAAATTACTCCAAGTCATAGTAAAGGGAGTACGTATGCTGTAAGGCATATATCAACAGTTTTCTTCAAGTGGGGAAATGGGAAGGTTGGTTGGGGGAAAGATGATTTCTCTGTTATATCCTATATGAAATAAAAAACACAGTATCCCAACCCCCAAAAAGACAGAGAGAAAAAGGAAGGAAAGACTGACAGACAAATGAGTCATAAAACTACTTATGGTCATAGGTTCATGAGATTCCTAACTCCAATCTAAATTTCTCTTATAATGTATTTTTATCTGCATTACTCACAAGTAACTATCCTAAGATTGGGACTATCACAAGCATTCTTAGGATCATAGCTCACAGGCACCAAATCTCAGCAGCCTGCAACTGGGGAGAGGGGGGATGTCACATCCCAATAATTACAACTCAATTCATTCTCCAGTAAGTCTCAGTAAAATATTTCTCTTCAAAAGAACATTAAATCCTTCATCAGGATCTGCTCCACAAAAAAGAGAGGCAGAATACAAGAGAATCCAAGTATACAGTAGCTCTCTAACCTATAAGGACAAAAGGCATTCTCATGGGAAAGAGCAACAAGTATTTGGCAATTATATATTGTTTGGTAATCATTGGCATCTCTTGATGAAGGTGATTTGCTTCTTATCTTTTCCCTATGTTAGATTTGGGCTGTTAGTATTCCTCCTGTTACAAAGTACCAAACATCAAAACGTTTTGGGGTTTTCCGAGTGTTATCAGTGGTCCTAAGCCAATTTTGGAGTTTTAAAAATAAAAGCAAAGTATCTTTAAATCTGTAGGAATTCATGAAGCTAAAATCACTAGGAACATTTTGCTGGTCTAATGTACATTATACTTAACCAAAATGTCACGTGGTTTTATAAAATTAGTAGGCCTAAAATTCCACAAGTCCAGATCATATGTGTCATTCCTGCTGTCCAAGTACCACATGTACTGAGATCCCATGTCTGTCAAGCAGATCAGTTTAGTTCAATGGTGATGGATGAAATATTTACAAGCATCTATATTTACAGTACTTCTTTCTGTAGATTACAGGCCAATATTCTTTTCTTCCATTCCTAGTCAATCTGAATTTGGTTTCTTCAAAGAGAAGGGATAAATCTGAAAATGGCTGCTTAGCTGCTTTACCTATGGGAAACCACAACATCAGACAGTAACAAATACATGCCTTATTATTTTTTTAAAAAACATATAGAATTTGGGCAGCACCTGTGGCTCAGTGAGTAGGGCACTGGCCCCATATACCCAGGGTGGCAGGTTCAAACCTGGCCCTGGTCAAATTGCAATAAAAAAAAAATAAAAAAAATAAAAAGCCACAATTAAAAAAAAAAAAAAATATATATATATATATATATATAGAATTTGCTCCCTAGAGAAAACAATTTACTGACACAACAAAAATTATCAGAAATACTGAAGAGGTTTTTCTGGATTAGGATAATTACAGAGCTAGACAGCAAATTGGGAATATTAGAACTACCTGAGAGAGTCAGAACTTGAATCTGGGCCTAACTTCAAAATCTAGTCTTTCCAGAACCCTCTCTCAGGGATGTCCAACTTTTTTTCTTTTCTGCTGCCCATTAGAAGAATAAAAGTTGTCTTGGGCCACACATTAAATATAGGAACACTAACAAAAGCTGACTAGCAAAAACAAAGGTCTATACATAGCTTTCATGATACCCAACACCACAGATAAGCAAAACAAATAATCCAAATTGTCAAATAATATGCATGGGCCCCAGGCCCACAGCCTGGACACCCCTGCATACAAATCCCTATCCACAGCCGCATCTACTGAAAAATTATCAAATTACCTAATTTATAACATCCAGATCAAATAATTATAGTTAGGCTCAATACTTGGCTTGTTGAAACATAACAAGGTAATCAAGGTAATCTAGGTAATCATTCCCAATCCTGCTGAAATAGTATAAAATGCTAGGTACAGTGGCTCATGCCTATGACCCTGGCACTCTGGGAAGCCAAGGCAGAAGGATCAATTGAGGCCAGGAATTCAAGACCAGCCTGAGCAACATAGCAAGACTCTGTCTCTACAAAAAATAGAAAAGTCAGCCAAGCTAGGTGGTAGCTGTAGTCCCAGCTACTCGGGAAGCTGAGGCAAGAAGGATCACTTGAGCCTAGGGGGTTGAGTTTTTGTGAACTATGTTATTTACCCAGGGCGATGGAGTAAGACTCAAGTCTCAAAAAAAAAAAGAAAAAAAAATTGTCTTATGTCACAATTCACCAGATTCATCACTGTTTTTATCTATAAAATTTCATGTTTTCTTCTAACAAATAAGAGAAACACAAGGGAAGAAAGCCTAAATTCAGCAACATATGCAAAGTATAAAGTTATTATCAAGCATGACAGCTATTCCCCCATTTTAAAAATGTGTACGGTAACACAGAAGTAAACACATTTTGTTTCTGAAAATGATTCATAGCAGTATTCCTTTCAAACCCTGCTGTGGTATGCTTTGAAGTGGCAGGCTTCAAAACAAGCATGCCAAATAGAAATATTTTAAGAGCCAAAAAAAAATAGGAATGAATACCTTTCACAACCCCACAGCTATGAAATTATCCTCAAAAAATAAAACAAGTAAAAGAAAAAAATATTATTCCAGGTTGTTTACAATGGTAAAAATGTGAAAACAACCTAAATGATTAAAATGATTGGGTTGGCTCAGCACCTGTAGTTCAAGTGGCTAGGGCACTAGCCACATACACTGGAGCTGGCAGGTTCAAATCCAGCCCCGGCCCATCAAACAACAATAACAACCAGAACCAAAAAAAAAAAAAAAAGTAATAAGCCGGGCGTTGTGGCAGACACGCGTAGTCCCAGCTACTTGTGAGGCTGAAGCAAGAGAATCGCTTAAGCCTAAGAGTTGGAGGTTGCTGTGAGCTGTGATGCCACAGCACTCTACCCAGGGCAACAGCTTGAGACTCTGTCTCAAAAAAAATAAATAAATAAGAATAAATAAAATGATTGGGTTGTAATTAAATAAGATAATTAAGTAATCTCCCTAATGGGATATTGTATAGCAATTAAAATCAATAATTATGAGACCATGGAGGCAGCCCAGGCCAATAATCAAAGAATAGCTGGGCACTGTGGCTAGTGCCTGTAGTCTAGTTACTTGGTAGGCTAAGGCAAGAGAATTGCTTAAGCCCAAGAATTTGAGGTTGCCGTGAGCTGTGATGCTACAGCATTCTACCGAGGGTGACATAATGAGACTCTGTCTCAAAAAAAAAAAAAAATTACAAGACCATAGCAAAATATGTAAAATAATTAGAAAAGAATGTTAAAAATAGGAAAAATAAGAAAATAAACCACATGGTTCTGATTTTATTCTATCTATATTTATCCACTTATCCTGAAATTAGCCTCTTATTTTAGAAGAAAATATTAAGATTTTCAAAATACTTCTTAAATCCATTTTCTTCTACATTTCCCCTTACTATTTCTACTGATGAGGGTTTAGGAATAACTGATAAAGTAAAACCTCAAATAATATAAAAGCCTTCCTTTAGTCTAAAATTCTAACCACCCCTATCACAACTGCTTATAGACCTGGGCAAGGGAAGGGAAGAATCACTACAAAACTGATTTTGGTTTCTTTTCAAATTAAGTTAATGAGCAATAAAAATGCCCCTACAGCTAAAGAACCAAGTGAAAATAATCAATAAATAGGATTATCTGGTTGCATATATTAAAAGCACAAAACAGTTTACAATTCTACTCACCAAGAAAATGGCTTACATATATGTAATTCTTCATAATAATTACCCAGCTTTAAAATCATTTGTAGTTAATATATTCATTACAGAAACAGTAACTGAAATCACTTGAATACTGTCCAAAATTTAGATAGTATCCCAAAATTCTTATTCTTTTTTAGAAAACAGAGTCTCACTCTATTGCCCTGGGTAGAGTGCCACGGAATCATGGCTCACAGCAACCTCAAATTCCTGGACTCAAGCTATCCTCTTGCCTCAGCCTCCCTTGTAGCTAGGACTACAAGTGCCCGCCACAATCCTTGGATATTTTTAGAGATGGGGTCTCGCTCTAGCTTAGGCTGATCTCAACTCCTGTGCTCAAGCAATCCACCCACCTCAGCCTCCCAGAGCGCTAGGATTACAGGCATGAGACACCTTGCCTAGCCATCTCAAAATTCTTACAACTAGTATAGTAAGTAACTTTCTTTTGAAATTTTCCACTGCCTCCTTTCCACTGTTTATGAGAACCAAATGGAACCAATTTTGTTCTAGATTACTCACCACTCGTACTCCATAATGGATGTGGGCCACAGTGAAAGCAGCTGCTAATGTATACAGGAGCCCATTCTCAAGGGAAGCTGCGAATCCTGAGTTTACCCCCATGACAACAAAGAAGAGAGGAGCCAGCAACCAATTCAAAGTTGGACACCGAGTATTGCTCATTTGACAGACAATCAGCTGACACTTGAAGTTAGTTTAAAATAGAAAGAAAAAAAGTTGAATTAGCAAAGAAAGCACTTCCAAATCTAGTCATTTCAACATTTAAAAAACATTCAAGTAGGCTCAGCGCCTGTACCTCAGTGGCTAGGGTGCCAGCCACATACACTGGAGCTGGCAGGTTCGAACCTAGCCCAGGCCTGCCAAGCAATGACAACTACAACCAAAAAAAAAAATAGCCGGGCGTTGTGGTGGGCACCTATAGTCCCAGCGACTTGGGAGGCTGAGGCAAGAGAATCGCTTAAGCCCAAGAGTTTGGGGTTGCTGTGAGCTGTGACACCACAGCACTCTACCCAGGGTGACAGCTTGAGACTCTGTCCAAAAAAAAAAAAAAGAAAAACTGATTTTATTTTTTTAATTTTAAAAAGTGTGCTTTCTCTCAAAAATCTCTTTGAAGCTTCCTAATCTTTAGGTCTGCAACCATTTCAGCTACACTGTTAATTTTTACAGTCTGAAGGGACTCTATCAACTATTCCTTAATTTCAGCCATCAACCAAAACAAAAAAATTAAGTATACCATCATTTCAAAATACTACTGTAGTCTCCACAAATCCTAGTGGTTTCAAAGAGCAAAATAATTTTCAGTATGTTATAAGTTTTTGTTTTGTATTTTTTCAAATTTCTGATTTAGTTATCTTTAAATTAGAATCTGCTTATACTAATAATACTATATGATTATCAAATTCGCAAATTCTGTCATATATTACTGATATAAGATAATTTATTAAAAAAAAAATAAATCTTACTGTGATGTTGGCAAAGGCTGTTCCAACCATAAAGTAAAATATTCTAGGATGTGTCTCTAAAATATCTGAAGGCGACCAGAGGATCCATGCTGTAGACAAAATGAATAGCAAACATGGAGAAAAGAAGGGAACCATAGCTTCATAGACTGAATTGTGTTTCAAGGTGTTATTTTTATAGCTTCTGGAAAAAAAAAAATCAAGTAATACAAAGAACATTATTACATTTAAAACTTATATAGTACTATGCTGTTTCCTAAGTACTTTCACATTTCTTCTCTTATTTTATACTCACAATAATCCTATGGCACAGACAGAACCAATATTATTAATCCCATTTTATAGACAGGGTGAAGATAAAAGAATTTAAATTTAAATTTATATAACTTGCTACCAAGTGGCAGGACCAGGATTAGAACTGAAGTCTTCTGGCTTCTAATCCCTCCTTTTTTTTCCATTAAACCAAACTATCCACTGTTGTGTAAAGAATATGCAGATGAACATATCTTTGTTCTATCTTAATAGGGAAATAAGATGAACATGAAATAAGAGAAAAGTACCTCAAGGGCTACTTTGATACAAAGGGATGGAGAACTTGGATATAATTCACATGAAAGACGGAAGTGGACTACTCATACACATCTTTGGGTCTCTTAAGCACATAGGCACACATAGGTAATGCAATATATATTTGCTCATGTGAACAAGACCCCAAATTCCAGTCCTGGTTCTGTCATTGATCACATGACCTTGGGTAACATGTTGCTTAAAAAGAAAATCATTATAAAATAAGAAGGAAATGGCTTAGCACCTGTGGCTCAAGCAGCTAAGGCGCCAGCCACATACACCTGAGCATGTGGGTTCGAATCCAGCCCGGGCCCACAAAACAATAATGATGGCTACAAACAAAAAATAGATGGGCGTTGTGGCGGGTGCCTGTAGTCCCAACTAATTGAGAGACGGAGGCAAGAGACTCGCTTGAGCCCAGGAGTTGGAGTTGCTGTGAGTTGTGATGCCACAGCACTCTACCTAGGGTGAAAGCTTGACGCTCTGTCTCAAAAAAAAAAAAGAAATGACTTAAGTAATTTCTACAGCCTTCAGAGCTTTTAAATTTATGGCTTCTATAAATGACTACCAGCTTCAATAAGTAATGAAAATTCATAGAGGTTGGCTGGACACTAATAACAATCTGCGAGACAGATCTGAGCACTAAAGGATGAAGTGGGAAGTATAAAAATTTTCTGGCTTGGTGCCTATAGTTCAGCGGCTAGGGTGCCAGCCACATACACTGGAGCTGATGGATTCGAATCCAGCCCAGGCCTCCCAAACGACAATGACAACTACACCCAAAATATAGCCGGGCATTGTGGTGAGAGCCTGTAATCCCAGCTACTTGGGAGGCTGAGGCAAGAGAATCTCTTAAGTTCAAGAGCTGGAGGTTGCTGTGAGCTGTGATGCTGTGAAACTCTGTCTCAAAAAAAAAAAAAAGTTTTCTGACTAGAAGAAACAGTAGCAGAGGAAAGAGTAGGAGCAAAATTACTGAGGACATAAACAGCAAAATATATTCCAGATACAGTAAGTAAATTCTAAATCACTGAGCAAAGGTGTAAAAGTGTATAAACCACAGGGATGAAACTCCACCTGTGCAACTTCCTTTTCCCCCCTCAACCCAGGTAGGAACTTCTATTATAAGGGCTATTTGAAAAGAATCTATGCAGGTTTGGTTCCTATCCACATTCAGAAATTTTATTCTATGATCCTGTCAATTAAACTTACAGATAATCAAATTATAAAACAGAGTGTATAGGCACCAGTATTCAACAGGGATAGAATCCCTCCTGGTGAATACATTCACTCACAAGAAAAACAAATGGGAAGACTGTGGTAAGCCCAAAACTATAACAAAAGAGCTAATAGCTTTGTGCTGTTTGAGTCGACTACATCAGCCATCACTAATACATTAAATTATACTAACCTCATTCTAGATTCAAAGCACAGGTTTCATGACCTTTTCAAAATGTCCTAATGTCCTGACTCCAGAAGGAAAATAGATCTTTAAATTAACAATTACTAAAAATTTTCATATTTCTTGCCCATTTCAAAAAAAAACCTTACCTGAAAAAGTTCAATAAACTCATTGGAAGAGTCACACATAATGCACAACCTAAAGGGAAGAACACTGAAATTATTATGAATTATTATATATAAATATAATTTGAAGCCATGCAAAATACACAATACTTTGAGGCTCGATAATTTTCAGGTTCAAGTTTACTTCTGTAATAAAATTTAATACATTTCTAAACAGCTAAAGAGCAACAGTACAATTTGGTAATTCAGAGGACTGACTCAAAAAGCCAGGCTAAGGCTTCAATTTTGGTTGTATCACCAACTGCTGATGTGACTTAGGCAAGTCAGCCTTTCAGTGCCTCAGTTTCCTCATTTACAAAATAGAGATAATAGTGCCAACCCCAGGGTTTTGATAATTTAATGAGTTATGATGTGTTAAGATACTTGGAACAGTAGGTGCTACGTCCCCCTTCCCTACCCTGATAAGCACACTGATTCTTTCCCTTCAAACCTAAAAACAAGGATAGCCTTCCCCAAAAACCTTACCATTGATTCTGCTGCCCTACCTACTAGTTCACCTTACGTCCTATCATTTGCCAGACATTTCTGTTGCCTTCAATTTCGCTAAATTGTACTCTTGAAATTTACCAAGCTTTCCTAATGACCAGATTCAGAATGCTTTTTCATTCCTTACTTCTAAGTAAAATAACTTGGTTGACTATCCGCTAACTATAATTCTTCCCCATCTTTGCCTTTATGATCCTGCTAGCCATCTAGCCATTTCCTTTTGCGTCCTTTATTCACTTCCTACATATTCCTAACTGGGTGTTCCACTGCACTTACATTTTCCCTCAGAAAATCTTCTCTTAGAGCTCAACCCCAAGTTTACAGCATTTAACTCTAACATCTAGACATGTGCTTGAGCAAATCCAACAGTCTCTCTGAGCTTCAGATTCCTCATGTACAATTGAGTATGAGTTAATTCTTCTAATTCTCTTATTCTTACCACCTCTTTCAAATTCCAATGTGATATATCTGGCAACTTTCTGGACACTTCGTTTGGATGTTTTATTGCAATGCAACAAATCTACTCTAGTTTCTTTATTTCAGACTCCTGGTAACTGACTATACTTGGCTTGAAAGTCAAAGCAGCTATAACCTTAAGGATCAAAGGTAAAACAAAATTCCTTCTAACCAATTCCTAAGACATTTGGCTAAAAATAGAAGAAAAGACTAGAACAAAATCCCCCAAAGTAGAAGACTTTAGAGAGAAAAGAAGAACACAAAGTTCATATCCTCAATGTTCTCAAATTTTTTTTTTTTTTTTTTCAGACAGAGCCTTAAGCTGTCCCCCTGGGTAGAGTACTGTGGCATCATAGCTCACAGCAACCTCTAACTCCTGGGCTCAAGCGATTTTCCTGCCTCTGCCTCCCAAGTAGCCAGGAATACAGGCGCCTACCACACTGCCCAGCTATTTTTTGGTTGCAGCCGTCATTGTTGTTTGGCAGGCCTGGGCTGGACGAACCTGCCAGCTCAGGTGTATGTGGCTGGTGCCTTAGCCGCTTGAGCTATAGGCGCTGAGCCTGTTCTCAGAAATTTTTTACAGCCTATTTCATGTCAAGCTAGGGAAGCACTGGAGGTAGACCAAGCCCAAATTAATTAGAATTATTTGTTGTTCTGAGGTATTAGAAATAGGCCGAGACAAACTACTCAAAAAACTGTTACCAAATATAACTTTAGTTTAAGAAAATCTTGAAATAGCTTCTTCTTAAGTAGAGTAAGCTTGCAAAAAGTGTGGGATCTACATGGGTTGCCAAAGATAAAAACTGCATCCTTTCTTTCTTTATTATCTCACTCTGACATCCAGGCTGGTGTGCAGTGGCGCAACATAGCAAACTATAGCCTTAAATTCCTGTGCTCAACAGATGCTCCTACCTCAGTCTCTTGAGTAGTTAGGACCATAGGCATGTGCCACCATGTCCAGCTAATCCCTTAAAAAAATAATCTTTGGCCAGGAGTGGTGGTTCATACCTGTAATCCCAGCACTTTGAGACACTGAGGTGGGAGGACTGCCTGAGCTCACAGGTTCAAGACCAGCCTAAGCCAGAGCAAGACCCCCACCTCTAAAAAAAATAAAAATATAATTTTTGTAGAGATGGAGTCTTGCTATGATGCCCAGGCTGTCTTAGCCTTAAGTAATCCTCTCACCTCAGAATCCCAAAGTGCTGGGATTATAGGCATGAGACACTAAGCCCAGTCTGCATCTTCTTTTTCTTCTCTAAATAGTACTTAACATACTATTTGCAAGGAGTGCTTAATTTTTAAATATTTAGTTATTAAACTCTATAGATGTGCCAACCTATATTGCCATAATTGAAGACTCAGACTTAATAATATAGGTAACTTCATAGCTATAGCGAAATCAGAGTAGAAGGCATTAAAAAGGATCAAGTGGAATGACAGATGATCCAAGGATAATGTGATCATAAAACATATTTTGGTTCCTCTCATTTCCAGCTTATTTATTAAACAAGAACTTCAGTTAAACACCAAGAAAAAAAGTACCTTAAGAAAAGTTAAAAAGATGTACAATAGGGAGAAAAATATACCTAATATATAAAGAGTTTCTAAAAATAAACGTAATGGCCAACAACTCTATAGAAAAAAAAGAGCTTGAGAAATGTAAAGTATATAGAAAAAGAAATAAAATAGCTCAACATTAGAAAACTTTATTTGTAATAAAATTCAACTTACACTATACAGATATTTCTTACCTATCAAATAGGCAAAAAGTTCAAAAGTCTGACAACATACTATGTTGATGAAATTTTAAGTCAACAAGCACTTTCATACACTGATGGTGGAAAAACAAAATCACATAACCCGTATGAAGGGTAATATGAATGTTTAGTGAAACTACACACATTTTTCCTGTACTAGCACTTCTACTTATAGGGATCTCTTCCATAAAACCCTGGCAAAAATATGAAAAGTACATATACAAGAATATTCACTGCAGCAATTTTTATAACACTAAAAGACTGGAAATAACTCAAATGTCTGTCAATGGAGGAGAGGGGACTGGTTCAATAAACTTTGGGAAAAGTACATCCACACAATGTGGCAATAGCATTATAACTGTGTTTTTTAAAAGAAGAATCCTTGGCTCAGTACCTGTAGCTCAGCAGCTAGGGCACTGGCCACATACACTGGGACTGGCATGTTCAAACCCAGTCCAGGCCTGTCAAACAACAACATGACATCTACAACAAAAAAACAGCCTGGCGTTGTGGCTGATGCCTATAGTCCAGCAACTCCAGAGGCTGAGGCAAGAGAATTGCTCAAGCCCAAGAGTTAGAGGTTGCTATGAGCTGTGACACCATGGCATTCTACCGAGGGTGATGGAATGAGACTCTTTCTCAAAAAAATAAAATAAAATAAAAAATAAAGAGAAATCCTTATCATTTAGAGATAGACAATAGAGTATTCATGAATGAAATAAAATGACGGCTGAGATTTGCTTTAAAATAATCTAGGAAGGAATATGCCAATTACAATAGCCTCAAGAGGCAGTGAAATTCCTCTCACAAATTATTATTAACAACCAGACAGGCCAGGGGCAGTGGCTCACATCTGTAATCCTAGCATTTGAGGAGGCCAAGGCAGGAGGATTGCTTTAGGCAAGGAGTTTAAGACCAGCCAGAGCAAGAACAAGACCCTGCCTCTACAAAAAATAGAAAAATTAGCTGGGTATGTTGGCACAGTCCCAGCTAATTACCTACAGTCCAAGCTACTCAGGAGGCTGAAGCAGAAAGATTGCTTGAGCCAAGGAGTTTGAGATTGCAGTGAACTATCATGATGTCCAGGTGACAGAGGAAGACCTTGTCTCAAAAATAATGTGTGTGTGTGTATATATACACACAATTACTACCTGAAGGCAATAGAAAAAGGCAGGCAGAAATTACACTTGAAACACTGGGAACAACTCCAACTCTGTGGCTTGGCTATCCACACTTGTGAAGCTCAGAAAATTTCACCCCAATATATGACTCTTTGATACAAAGAGTATTTTGAGCCAGGCTCACACCTATAATCCCAGCACTCTGGAAGGATGGATTGCTTGAGCTCAGGAGTTCAAGATCAGCCTGAGCAAGAACGAGACCCTGTCTATAAAAAAACTAGCCTGGCTGAGTGCCCGTAGCTCAGTGGTTATGGCACCAGCCACATACACCGGGATAGGCAGGTTCAAACCTGGCCAGGGTCTACTAAACAACGACGACAACTACAACAAAAAAATAGCCAGGCATTGTGGCAGGCGCCTGTAGTCCCAGCTACCTGGGAGGCCGAGGCAAGAGAACTGCTTGAGCCTAAGAGTTTGAGGTTGCTGTGAGCTGTGATGCCAGGGAACTCTACCGAAGGTGACATAATGAGATTCTGTCTCAAAAAATAAAAATAAAAATAAAAAAACTAGCCAGGTGCCTATAGTTCTAGCTATGTGGGAGGCTGATGCAAGAGGATCACTAGAGCCCAGAAATTTGAGGTTGCTATGAGCTATGACACCATAGCACTTCACCAAAGGCAACAGGAGACTTTGTCTCAAAAAATAAATAAATAAATAAATTTTTTAAAAAGAGCATTTTCAATTAAAGGCCCTTAGTGATCAACAGGCATTGACAGGGGCCTGCCCTCTACCTGCATAAACCAAAGTTACCTATCAACATAAAGAAATTTTCCCATTACCTCACTATATTGCAAAAAGATCAAGAATGCAGACTATATCATTTTAAATATAATACCTGTCTCTCGGTTTAATTTGATTTGCAAAGAGAATCATTTACAAGTCAATCTGTTTCTCATATCCATTAATCCTCCCTAGAAACAATTTATGCCCCTGAACAGAATTACCTATATTCCTCATCTTCCCCTCCCCTCTAAAAGGAGGGTATAAAAATTTCTGGACACTCCTGGGATATAGGATAATCACTCTTGTGATTCTCCCTGTTAGCACAATAAATAAACCTCTTTCTCTTACTAATCTACCTGAATCATGAGTTGCTCTTTCAGTTAACTTTCAGGGAAAGGTGAAGTTTCCCCTCACCTTCATACCTCATACTACCGCTCCTTTGGAATGAAAACCTGCATTCCTTTCCCCAGACCAGTAATTACAGGGGCAGAAAAATATTCTTTGCTATTTATTTTCTAATATCTTAAATCACCAGAGATGGCTCAACAAAATTGTGCAAGAGTCACAAGATTGTCATCACAGGAGACAAAGTAAACAATAGCCCCAGGCCACAACATGTGACACCACCAGTCAATTAGATCTGAGACCAACTGCTGAAAAAAACCCTTTTAAAAAGTCTTGTTTTTCTACTTACAGACAGAATTGGCAATCTTTTAAGACACTAATCTATCACCCTCCTTTGCCAGAAAATTAATAAACTTCTCTTTCCTTTTTCTCAAACCAGTTGTCCTTGTTCTTCATTCTCACTGATTCAGCCTTGGGGATAAGCACTGAACTTTCAGTAACAAGATGGGCCCAACAGCAGACTGGAGATGGCAGAAGAAAAAGAAATGAACTTAAAGATAGATGAGGCAGCACCCATTGCTCAGTGGTTATGGCGCCGGCCACATATACCCAGGCTGGTAGGTTCAAACCCAGCCTGGGCCAACTAAAACAATGACAACTACAACAAAAAAAATAGCCAGGCATTGTGGTGGGCACCTATAGTCCCAGCTACTTAGGAGGCTGAGGCAAGAGAATCGTTTAAGCCCAAGAGTTTGAGGTTGCTGTGAGCTTTAATGCCACAGCACTCTACCCAGGGCAACAGCTTAAGACTCTTGTCTCAAAAGAAAAAAAAAGATAAACAAGCAGAAATTATCTCCTACCGAAAATGGAAAAAAAGATTAAAGAAAACATAATAAAGCCTCAGAAAATTACTTGTAAGATAATAAATGTCAAACACAAGTAACATTCATGTAAATGGAGCCCTAGAAGTAAAAAAGGCCAAAAAAAAAAAAAAATCTGATGAAATAAACTGGCGGATAATTTCTGACATTTAGTCAGAAGTATTAACTCAAACATCCAACAGATTCAACAAGCCCAATAAATACCAAGAAGGACAAACACAAAGAAAATCACACCTAGTCACATCATAGTCAAATTTCTAAAAGCCAAAGATAAACAGAGAATCTCAAAACAAGAGAAATATAAAGCATGACAATGATATATGAGCTTAGAAACAATGGATAGCAGAGGACATTAGAGTATGTTCAAAATGATGAAAGAAAAAATTAAGGCAAAATCAATACATTTTTACATAAGTAAAATCAGAATGTCCTGCTATCAGATCTATACTACAAAAAACAGTAGAGGAAGTCCTTCAAACTTCTGGGAAAGAACACCATATTGTAATTCAGATATACAGAAAGGAATGAAGTATAGCAGAAATGACAAATATGTGGGTAAGTGTAACAAACTATGTATCATAAGATAACCAAGGGTTAGAGTGTAGTGGTGCCTTTCAGGCAAGATTGGCAAAGGTACTGAAAACTATTGAAGCTGGGTAATGGTAAATAGGGATTTATTATATATAAACAGAAATAGTATAAAGAATATAGATGTTCACTTTTTTTCACAATAAAAAGGCAAAAGGAGGGGGAATCTTGCTTTCCAGCTTGGCAGCCTATCTGCTGTACCCAAAGAGGACAACCCTAAATAATGGCAAACAGAAGCCACTCTAACTACTACTAACCTTGTATCATCCTTCTCCTCACTTAAGGCTGGGGAACCTCCAGCCTCAAGGCCACAGTGGGCCTCCAGATCCCCAAGTATGGCTCCTCAACTGAATACAAACTTCATAGAACCCCTTTATTAAAAGGATGTGGTCTGGATTAGCGCCTGTAGCACAGTGGTTACGGCACCAGCCACATGCATCAAGGCTGGTAGGTTTGAACCTGGCCTGGGCCAGCTAAAAAACAATGACAAGTGCAACAGAAAAATGGCCGGGCTTTGTGGCGGGCTACTATAGCCCCAGCTACTTGGGAGGCTGAGGCAAGAGACTCTCTTAAGCCCAAGAATCTGAGGTTGCTATGAGCTGTGATGCCACAGCACTCTACCAAGGACAACATATTAAGACTCTGTTTCAAAAAAGAAAATGATGTGGTCTGTGAAAAATTTAAATTCAGTCTTCAGTCTAACGGCTGTGCTCAAGGATCCAGAAGGCCACATATGGCCCCAAGGCCATGGGTTCCCTACCTCTTAGTACTTAAACTCCTTTTATCCTTTTATTCATTTGTATCTGTTCAAATTTAATCAAGAAAGTTGATATATTTGTGTAGAAACATAGGTTTGGGTTTTATTTCAGAAGGAAGAATTCAGATAAATTTATAAATTATAGGCGGTACCCATAGCTCAGTGGGTGGGGACCAGCCACATATACGGAGGCTGGCAGGTTCGAACCAGGCCCAGGCCTGCTAAACAACAATGACAACTGCAACAAAAAAATAGCTAGGCATTGTGGCAGGTACCTGTAGTCCCAGCTACTTGGTAAGCTGAGGCAAGAGAATTGCTTAAGCCTAAGAGTTTGAGTTTGCTGTGAGCTGTGATGCTATAGCACTCTAGCAAGGGTGACATATTTTTTGAAACTCTGTCTCAAAAAAAAAAATTTTATAAATTATAAAGAAAATTATGCATTAAAAGTACCAGCTTAACAATCACGTATCAGAGGATACTATGTTAACTTTAAATTTAACACTTAAGGACTCGGCACCTATGCTCAGCGGGTAGGGCACCAGCCACATACACCGGAGCTAGCAGGTTCAAATCCAGGCCAGGCCTGCCAAACAACAATGACGGCTGCATCAACAGAATAGCCAGGCGAGGGCAGCGCCTGTGGCACAGTGAATAGGGCCCTGGCCCCATATACTGAGAGTGGTGGGTACAAACCCGCCCCTGGCCAAACAGCAACAAAAAATAGCCAAGCATTGTGGCGGGCACCTGTGGTCCAAGCTACTCCAGAGGCTGAGGCAAGAGAATCACCTAAGCCCAAGAGCTGGAGGTTGTTGTGAGCTGTGCCACCACAGCACTCTACCCAGGGTGACAGCTTGAGATTGTCTCAAAAAAAAAAAAAAAATTTAACACTTAAGTTTAAGGCAAATGCAACAAACCTGCCATGGGACAAGCTGCTTAAATCAAAAGTCACTACATGGTAGTAAAAGAAATATAGCCTTTTCAATGTAAATAAATAGGTGCCATAATATGAACATTTGGTATGTTATGAGGAGATCTGAAAACGTGCAATCCAAAGGTACAGAAAAAGACCCAAACCACTCTTCTTCTAAACAGTTTCTAAGTCTTACCTGATTCTCATTCCATTACCAAGGTTCACCAATAGAAAGAGATAGGGTTGTTTTTTAGACAAGGAAATAGAGCACAGGACATAGTCCACAAGTATGCCTTTTTACTTTTCCAAAGGTACTTAGTGCCATTCCTTGTGCCCCAAAATAACCACCCAGATTCAATTTATTCTGTGCCTCCTTCCATACCAGTAATGCTCTCCTGTACTTGGTCAGACTACCCTCTTTGGCTAAATCAAAAGGGAAATATTACCACTAGCAAAACCTCTAACTACCATCAGTGAGATAAAAAGGAAGGTATCCAGAGAAATACAGACTTAATTTTAGAGTAGATACATTATAAAATAATCTCTATTTCATCTATTCTACTTCGCATACTAATAATCTCCAACTCTGAGATAAATATGAAATTTATACCAAATATCCTCCCATCTAGTCTAGATTAATCTCAATAATTACTTTACCGGGCTTGTGTGATCTATTCTGGTATTTCCCTCTGATTAGAAATCAGCTTGGTGCAGAACCAAAAGACAAAATTAGATTGAAATCATGTAGGGTTGCTCTGCTTGCCGGAGGTTGGCAAGGGGTGGGGGTTGACTTTTGATAACAAAGTGATGGTTAAAACAGGCTTCAACATGGAACTTCTTACCAATAATCATTGTAGTGAATAGGTCTCTATATAAGAAATTAAACAGGAAAGGTTCATACCAGGCCTCAACTCCCACAACTGCAGTCACTATGTAGACAAAAGAAATGGTCTGAAAGGAAAAGGCAGACAACAGAATATAGTAGCATTAATAGCTGGAAAGATCAGGAGTCAACAATTCTTCATACAGCATTAAGTCTAATCAAATAGTTTTAGTAAAAGCAAGAAGTATGCTTAAATTTGGTATGTGGCAAGTCTCCTTACCTTTAAAAATATGTTTCCTTAGCCAACAATGCTATAAAATAACTAACTTCTAGACCAGTGATTTTCAACTGGTATACCATGAGAGAATCTCAGGTGTGCCACAAAAATTTTTCAAAATCATTAATTCAATTATTTTCAAAACAAGCTCAAAGCACAGCAAATATATGATTTTTTTTACTCTTTTTTTAAGCAACATAATTTAAATGTGCATGGAAGTTTAACTATAGGTTCAAGTGTACCATGAGATAAAAAGTTGAAAAACACATTTCTAGACAATGCATAGAGAACTTTAAAGGCATTTCATAAACTAGTTAAGTCACAAGATAATTCAACTTGCCCACCAAACCACTTCCCTCAACAAACACATTCCAACTTCCAATTTCTTTACTGGAGGCTTAGGTGCAAAGAGACAAAATAGCAACACAAAAAACTGGAATTCCAATAGCAAGCCTATTAAATAAAGTAAGAGTAAAGAAATTTCTCCACTCTCTAAAAATCTGGCAATGAAAACAGAAAGCCAACAATCTAATTACATATGCGCATCTCTCTTTATAAAATCAATGGTCCAAGTGAATATTTAATAACATTAAAATATAGTTAATTTTTTGGTATAATAATGGTATTGTGATTTTTTTTTAATAATTTTATTAAATCATAATTGTGTACATTGGTGCAATCATAAGGCAGAATGTGCTTCATATACAATCAGAAATATTTTGATCATACTGTTAGAGATAGCCTTCATGGCATTTTCTTGATCACTATATAAA
>CAUYON010206735.1:0-32201 GCA_963573935.1 Arctocebus calabarensis | reverse complement strand
CTGAGCTGGCGGGTTCGAATCCAGCCTAGGCTCGCCAAACAACAATGACGGCTGCCTGCATTCCCAGCTACTTGGGAGGCGGAGGCAGGAGACTCGCTTGAGCCCAGGAATTGGAGTTTGCTGTGAGCTGTGATGCCACAGCACTCTACCCAGGGTGACAGCTTGAGGCTCTGTCTCAAAAAAAAAAAAAGAAAGAAAAATACCTATTGCATCTCAGCTTTCTAACTACTTGGAATACCCATGCAACAGGTGTAGGGCAATGCCAACATAGTAACAACGTGACAGTCCACACTTTACAAAACATAAAGCCCATAAATACTGGCCACACACTTGAGAGGCCTACTGAAATACAGGCCATGATTCTGGCCTTTTCTGGAATTTCTTAAGCGCCCAGATAAAAAGATAAAAAAAGATAAGCAAAAAAAAAAAGCAGCATACTTTTGAGGATTTTAACTATTTCCTAAATTTCAGTACTATAATGTCCTTAGCAACTTCAACTGCAGTGAAATGGGTGGCTAGTACAAGATGCCAAGATTAATTCTTCCCAAACCATCTCAACAAATGCTGTACAGTGTAAGGGAAAAAAAATTTTAATCAAAATCTGAAACCAAATTTGAATTAAAAAGACTTTAACAGAAGTAATTTCAGTCTACTTTCTGTACTTTCTAATAAAAAGGAAAGTTTTAATCAATCTGTAAGAATAAACACTATTAAGGACTTTATCAGAGAAGAATTTTCATATACACTAGACCAGGTTTCTCAACCTCAGCACTTTTGACAGTTTAGATGGGCTAATTCTTTGTTGTAGGTGACTGAATTATAAATATTTAACAGTATCCCTGGCCTCTACCCACTAGATGATTGTCTGACAACTAAAAATGTCTTCACACATTGCCAAAAATGTCTTCATAGGAAACTTAAGTGTCCCCAGCTGACAAACACTACACAAGACCCACAGCTATATTATTTCACATCAGATGTTTATTTTCACGCCTCCCCCAGCTACCTCACAAGAGTTGTCTGTCTCTTGTCCAGTTTGATTTGCTTATTCCTGTGTCTCCTGACCCATCTGGCAGACGAGTCAGATGCTAAGTATGTGATACTAGAGATAGCTCCCAGGCAACAGCCCATAGCAGCATCAACACAGGCAGAGTGTCTCAGATCTGAGGAAAGGGGAATCTAAACAGAGAGCCTGCATTGTAGTCATGGACATCATTATGAATTAAAGTCACATAGAAAACAATTGCCAAAGATAGCAGGACAAGGCGCCTTTGTTCCTTAGCTGATATCCTTGTGAAGTCTTCCTTAGTAGGAGCAGCCTGCAGGCTCATCCTTACCTCACAACTAGAAGTGCTTTTACAGCGTAACAGCCCCTAATCTGAGCATTCAGCAAGTAGAGGCAGTAAGCAATTAACAGGAAAAATAGTACCATGCCAACAAGAGATAAAGCAAAATGCTGATGTTTACTTTCTTTCCCTAAAACTGAATTATCCAGAAAACATATTCTGAAAACTACTTCTTGCTAGGTGACCAATAGGAGCATATTATTTAATATATTAGCAAAGAAAAAAATGCTGTTTTTCATTATTAAAAGGCAAACTTTTCCTAGAGCTCTGGACTGTTTTAAATTTGACCATATTTTTCCATAAAAGACCATGAAATAAGTATCTAAAGAAATAACCACCCAGTCTTCTTTCACACAAAGTTTACCAATATATACTTACCATCTAGAACTTCTTCTGAAAACCCTGTTTTCTCAAAATCACTGGTGTTCTGATTGTACAAACCAAATAGAAGATAATTTGCCAGCTCTCTACAGCCTTCATTATATCTGCTATCGATTCCTGAAAGGCAAAGAAGGCTCTCATCAACTGGGAACAAAGAAGCCTCAATAATTTGACCCTGCTCAGCAAAACCCTGACAGTCAAATTAAAAGCAGTAGCTCAGACCACTTTTGTGCCAAAACACAAGCTAAGCAACTCTCCATGAAAAAAACATACTTCCAAATATCTATATTTGGATTTCAAGATCTATATAGTTGAGACAATCAAATAGCACAGATTATTGAGGCTGCTAATTTCTGAAAAGCAATTCTTGGGGACCAGAAGTAACCAGAAAAATACAGTCCAAGTCTTTCCACAGCTTGTTAAATATCTTGGAATATTTTCAGTTGGCCTAAGAATAGGGAATAAATAAATATTTACTTCTCAAAGGGAGCTTTACCAAAATAGGCAAATCAAATTAAGGTAGATGAACGTGGTTTGAAAAGAACCCAAGGATGTGAAGACAACAAGTGAATGGAATCACACTCATCAGACTCAAGACCTAGCACTGTGCCAGATGCCGGGTGCAGTAGATAGCATGCCTGCAAGTAGCACTCATGAAGCTTACAGTCTAGTGGGCCAAAACAGAGAAAATAAAAAGGAAATTAAGTGGGACTATCTGCACTACTGCCTCTCAGTGCCTCAAATATATATGCTATACACACTTCAGGTATATATCCTGGATATTTGTGAAGTCTCAGAGCTAAGACTCTGGGCAAGAGGGAAGTGTCAATTGCAGGACATGGCTATCTATGTAAGGCTAAGAGGAAGGGGTTGGGGCAGAAGCTGGGAGCTTCCAAAATGGCAAGGGCTTCCTATCTTCCTGATAGGTGTATGTCACTCAACCTCACTAAAACAGCAATACATCTCAGGGGAACAAGAACTGGAAGGACACTAACTCAGTTTATCTCACAATGATACTACTATTAATCTTGCTGTGAATAAGAAGCCAAGTTTTCCCAGACCTGAATCCCACCTTGTTAATAGCACTGACCTAGGATACAGAGGATCCCATCAGGCCGAGACTTGCTGCTCTGGGTCAGGATGCTCTGAACATGCCGGAGTCGGCTGCAGCTGCAACAAGAACAGAAAATAATTCCCTGTGTATCAGCACAGCCCCATGAAAAGAGCACCATCCTGTGTGAGAGTCCCCAGTGGAGGTATGAGGAAAAGAAATGATGTGTGAGGGACAGAAATTGATCCTTGTCTGCCTCTGGTATCAAACTGATCCTTCCACCTGCTCTCCCCATCAGCTTCAGCACCAGGATCTGCGCCTACTACTCATTCCTTAACATTACCATCAATATAGTCCCAGCCTATCACATCACTATTCAGATCCTCCACAAACAAACTATACTAACTGTTTCATCTGTGACAACATGCATCATCCCCACCCCTTAATGAATCTGCTCTAATACACTGCCCTACACTCACCAGAAAAACAGTATTTCCAAGGGAGGCAACAATACTTCCCTTTCACAATTCCCTGAATTCCTTCCCCCCATTGGATTCTTTCTTGATGTTCTGGAAAAGTTAGGAGAATAAGTTAGTTCCCCTAACTTTTGCTCCCTGACTTAGTGGTAATTATCATTATCTTCCATGAAGACTTTCACAATCTTCCACAATCTTCCATGTGAAAACTAGACAAATGCAATACCAGAGACACAGAGAGAGCATTTATGACCTATAAACCAATATCCATCATGATGACAAATGTAAACAGCCTTAATAAAATATTAGCAAAGAAAATCAGCAACATATATAAAATATTAGCAAAGAAAATCAGCAACATATAAAAAGGATTATATACCATGACCAAGTACAGTTTATCCTAGGGACACCCAAGGTTGGCTCATCCCACTACAAACATTCAACCGATGGCTGTCCCAATTACACTGATTTGATCTTTACATAGTATGTGTATATGAAGGCATTAAATTATCGCATGTTCCTGAAAAATATGTATATTATATATCAATTTTTAAAATGAAAAAAAAAAACTTACAAAACTAGGTTTCCTCAATTTGATAAAGAACACCTCTAGAAAAACCCTACCAACCAAAGTTTAGAATTATACCTAATAGTGAAAGACAGTACTTTTTTTCTAAAATCAGTAATTTAACATACTACTAAAAGTTCTGGCCAACAGAATAAAGCAAGAAATAAAAGGCATATGGATTGAAAAAGAAGAAATAAAGATTTGTAGATATGACCTTTTTGTAGGTTGACATAATAGTCTTTATGAGGAATCGCAAGGAATCTACAAAAAAGCCTGTAACTAGTAAATGACTTCAACAAGGTCTCAAGATACAAGAGCAATACATAAAAGTCAACTGTAATTCTATATAAGAGCAATGAATACATGGAAACCAAAATTAAAAGAATAATACCATTTGTAATCTCTCAAAACTGAAATATTGGCTCGGAGCCTGTGGCTCAATGGGCTAAGGCGCCAGCTACGTACACCTGAGCTGGCAGGTTCGAATCCAGGCCGGGGCCCCGCCAAACAACAATGACGGCTGCAACCGAGAAATGGCCGGGCGTTGTGCCAGGTGCCTATAGTCCCAGCTACTTGAGAGGTGGAGGCAAGAGACTTGCTTGAGCCCAGGAATTGGAGGTTGCTGTGAGCTGTGATGCCACAGCACTCTATCCAGGTTCTGTCTCAAAAAAACAAACAAACTGAAATACCTATAAACCAAATAAAACATGTATAGGACTTAACATGTTAAAAACTATAAAATACTGATGAAAGAAATTTAAGCAGATCTAAATAAATGGAGAGATACAGAGTATATCTGAGGACTGTGAGACTCAATATAGTTCAGATATCAATTCTTCCCAAATTGATATGTAGGTTTAACACAATTTCTATAAAAATCCAAGTGAATCCAAGGAATCATTCTACCCAGTGTCAAGACTTGGCAATCAAGAATGAGTGGTACTGGTTGAAGGACGGCACCTACAAATACAACAAAACAGGATAGCCAGAAATGATTCATAAATGTACAGCTAACTAATTTTTAACACAGGTGCAAAAGCAATCTGATGGAGGAAGAATAGTCTTTTCTTTTCTTTTCTTTTTTAAGACAGAGTCTTACTTCATTGCCCTCTGTAGAATGCCATGGCATCATAGCTCACAGCAATCTCAAGCTCTTGGGTTCAATTGATCCTTTTGTCTCCCAGGTACTTGGGAGGCTACTTGTGCATGACAGGTACCCACCATAATGCCCAGCTATTTTTTAGAGATGCCCAGCAGAAGGATAGTCTTTTCAAAAACTGGTACTAGAGCAACTGTATATCCATAGACAAAAACATGAACATAAAAATCAACACTCAATGTGAGTGCACAGGGAAGTTTTCCTCAATTAGGGTTCAGCCTCTCATTTTCCTGTCTGAGTATTATTAATTTGTTCAGGATAATCTTGCTTTTGTCATTTACCCAAATAAAGGCAATGTGGTTTTACCTAAAAAAAAAAAAAAAATCGACACAAAACAGAAGACTTAAATGTATAAAATCCATCCTAAAATTCATATGAAGGCTCAAAGGAATCCAAATAAATAAAACAGTCTTTAAAAAAAGAGCAAAGTTGACCAGGTATGGTGGCTCATGCCTATAACCCTAGCACTCTGGGAGGCCAAGGTAGGAGGATCACTTAAGCTCAGAAGTTCAAGTCCAGCCTGAGTAAGAGTGAGACCCTGTCTCTACAAAAAATGAAAAAATTAGCCAGGCATCATTGTAGCGGGGACACTGTCCCAGCTACTAGAGAAGCTAAGTCAGGAGGCTCACTTGAGCCTAGGAGTATAAAGTTGCTGTGAGCTAGGCAGAGGTCACAGCACTGCAGCCTGGGCAACAGAGTGAGACTCTGTCTCAAACAAAACAAAACAAAACAGAAAACAAGTGATACTAGCTCGGCACCTGTAGCTGCTCAGCGGCTAGGGCGCCAGCCACATACCTCAGAGCTGGCGGGTTTGAATCCAGCCCGGGACAACTACAACCAAAAAATAGCCAGGCATTGTGGTGGGCACCTGTAGTCCCAGCTACTTGGGAGGCTGAGGCAAGAGAACTGGGCTTAATTGATTCTCTTGCCTCCACCTCCCAAGTAGCTGGGACTACAGGTGCCCACCTTTGCTGTGAGCTATGATCCCACTGCACTCTACCAAGGGTGACATAGTGAGACTCTTTGTCTCAAAAAAAAAAAAGAAAGAAAAAGAAAAGAAAAGAAAGAAAGAAAAAGAAAATAAGTAATAGCAAGGATATGTGGAAATTGCAACATCCTTCTGTGCTGCTGGCAGGAATGTGTAGCCATTATGGAAAACAATATGGCAGTTCCTCAAAAAATAAAAAGAGAATTACCAAATGATCCAACAATTCCAATTCTAGGTATAAATCCAAAAGAACTAAAAGCAGAGACTCAAAGAAATGTCTATATACCCATGTTCATAGAAGCACTATATGCAACAGCCAAAAGGTGAAAGCAAGAGTACAGATAAAGAAAATGGGGTGTATACATACATTGGAATATTATTCAGACTTAAAAAAGGAGGAAATTTTGACATATGCTACAACATGTATTAATCTTGAGAAAATTATACTAAGTGAAATAAGCCAGAAATAAAAGTACAATTACTTTTTCAAGTATCTTGACAACTTTTTGCAGAGAAAACATTTCCACAACCAGCAGAATACAAAAAGTGTTTTCCAACAATTCTTCAAATCCTGAAGCATAGATTTTTATACTACAAGAAGAAACAAATTATTTCTTGTTGGCAACATATTGATTGTAATAATTCCATTTTGATTAATAAAAACTTGTTTGAGCTAATTATAATAATTTAAAATTCATGATCCAAAACCTGCTACTTTTGCACCAACCAGATATGTTTATAAGGTACCTAGAATAGTCAACTTCATAGAGACATAAAGTAGAATGGTGGTTGCCAGGGGCTGGGGAAAAGAAGGAGCCAGGAGTTATTGTTTAACAGTCACAGAGTTTCAGTTTTACAACATGAGAAGAGTCATGTGGAATTTTAACCTAGCAATGTGAATGAACTTAATGCCACTAAACCATACACTTAAAAATGGTTAAAATCGGCTTGGCGCTTGTGGCTCAGCAGGCTAAGGCGCCAGTCACGTACACCTGAGCTGGTAGGTTCGAATCCAGCCTGGCCCGCCAAACAATGACGGCTGCAACCAAAAAATGGCTGGGCGTTGTGGCGGGCGCCTTTAGTCCCAGCTACTTGAGAGGCAGAGGCAGGAGACTCGCTTGAGCCCAGGAATTGGAGGTTGCTGTGAGCTGTGATGTCATCCAGTGTGACAGCTTGAGGTTCTATCTCCAAAAAAAAAAAAAGGCTAAAATGGTAAATTTTATGGTATGTTAACACAATACTTTTAAAAAATTTAGAAATAAAAAAAGCCAATGTAATGTAAAATAAAAACAATAGACAGCGACAACTCTTGTGGTATAAAAGACAGTAAAGAATAACAACAAAATGTAATATATGAACCTTAATTTGATTTAAAAAACAAATGAAAAATAGGGAAACATCTCTGAGACATTTGAGAAATTCAATGGACTGGGTATTTGATGCTACTGTTTTTATTTTGGGGTTTTTTTGTGTGTGTTTTCTTTGAGACACAATCTCACTATGTTGCCCTTGGTAGAGTGCTGTAGCATCACAGCTCAAAGCAACCTCAAACTCTTGGGCTTAAGCGATTCTCCTGTTTCATCCACCCAAGTAGCTGAAACTACAGGTGCCTGCCACAATGCCCAGCAATTTTTTTGTTGCAGTTGTCACTGCTGTTTAGCTGGCCCAGGCAGGGTTGGAACCCGCCAGCCTGGATGTGTGTGGCCAGTGCCCTACTAACTGAGCTATGGGCACCACCTGTTTTGTTTTGTTTTTGAGACAGAGTCTCACTCTGTTGCCCAGGCTAGAGTGCCATAGTATCAGCCTAACTCATAGCAACCTCTAATTTCTGTGTCTTGCCTCACCCTCCTGAGTAGCTGGGACTAGGGATACCTGCCACAATGCTTAGCTAATTTTTTTTATTTTTAGTAGAGATGGGGGTCTTGCTCTTTCTTGCTCAGGGTGGTTTGGAACCCCTGAGCTCAAGAGATCCTCCCACTTTGGCCTCCTAGAATGCTAGCATTGCAGGCATGAATCACAGTGCCCAGCCACTATGGCCAGGCGTTGTGGCAGGCACCTGTAGTCCCAGCTACTCAGAAGGCTGAGGCATCTCTTGAGTTTGAGGTTGCTATGAGCTATGATGCCACAATACTCTACCCAGGGTGACAGAATGAGGCTCTGTCTCAAAAAAGAAAAAAAATTTTTTTTTCCTTAGATAAAATTACGGCATTATATAATAGAACGTCCTTTATCTTTGCAGATACATGAGGAACATAGTGTCATTTAACATAAAAGAGAAAAGATCTGAGGAAAATAAAAAAAAATTCCTTGATGAGGCAAGTAAAAAAAAAAAGAAAGAAGCACACAGCAAAATGTTAAAAAGTTTTTGAACCTATGTGGAGAGTATAGTAAGTATTCATTGCACTATTCTTTTACCTTTTCTGTAAGTTTGGACATTTTCATAATAAAAATGTGTGTCTGGCTCAGTGCCTGTGGCTCAATGGGCTAAGGCGCCAGCCACGTACACCTGAGCTGGTGGGTTCGAATCCAGCCCGGCCCGGCAAAAAACAATAATGGCTGCAACCAAAAAATGGCTGGGCGTTGTGGCAGGCGCCTGTAGTCCTAGCTACTTGGGAGGCGGAGGCAAGAGACTCACTTGAGCCCAGGAATTGGAGGTTGCTGTGAGCTGTGATGCTACTGCACTCTATCCAGGGTGACAGCTTGAGGCTCTGTCTCAAAAAAAATGAATTTGTGTCTGGAAGGAAGAGGGTCATGTGAAGAAACCTAAGATTTTAGAAACAGCAAGACAATCAAGATTAAAGAAAACTGTTTCCAGGGAAATGCTTATTGTCTGCCATTCCCCACTTTTTCATTTTTAATAGAAGATTAAACTTGCAATCGTTCTCTGCATTAGAAGTATTTCATTGAGTTGGTGTATTGGCCTTCTTCCCCTGCTCAAGCAGACAGTAGACTGACTGACTGCCAAGATTACCAAGAGCTCTTTGGTTTTCAAATTTAAAACCCACCAGAGACAAAAAGAATGAGTAGGTCATGTGACCAGGAAACAAACAGCTTCCTAACTACTGCTATAGAAGCTGAGACAGTACTGAAAACAATTTTTTTCACAGTAACTTGGCCAAATAAAGTAGAAGCACATAACATGTAGAAAGTCTTTCCTCTTCCCAGAGTAAAACATTATCCAAATATTTCTTATTTTCTTCACAAATGAAAAGACTAAATTCAGTTCTTTTTTCCTTTGTACATCTTCTTGCTTACCAAATTTAATTTTTAACCAGATCATAGTCTGTTATTCATCACTGAACTATGACACATATCACTTACTGACTTACCTTTTAATTAAAAAAAAAAAACTCTTATAAAAGTAATGAAAAAACCCAACCATCTTTACTCACAGCACTCAGAATTAACCACTGTTAACATTTTGGCACATGTGCTTTTATTTATGTTAGTGCTTTTTAAATTATGCATGTAAAGTAATTATTACATACTGTCCCTTTTGGAGCAGAAAAAAGGACTATTACATATAAAGCTAAAGTACTTATTGATCCTGACTCACAGACGTCACCACTAAGAGTTTATTGTGTCTCCAATTTTTTGTTTTTTTCTTTAGTAAAATACTCACGCATACACCAAACCCAGCAATAACACTGCCCTCTGGCTTCCAGATCTAGAGCATGACTGGTACACCCAGGGTAGATGGCCTGTGGTCACCGTGACTTTCGTGACTTTACAAAGTATAGCCTTTACAAGACATAGACTCAGCACACCCAATAGTGCAGCTTACATCAAATATGCTTCTTTCACACTATAATTTATTTCTGATTTTCTTTGAATTAGGCTTGGAATTGAGATATATCTAAATAGATGACAAGATGAATAAATCAGGACTTAAACAGATGCAGCTTGCCCAAGATTGTGAGGCTGAGTAAACATTAACAGTGTCAGCACCTGGTTACAACCAGCTATTCTGACTCTAAGCTTTCTCCTTCTGCTACACCTCACTGTTTTCCAGACAAATCAGCCATAGCTACATTTCTGAACTCATAACAATCATCTCAGCCAGGTGTGGTGGCTCACGTCTGTAATCCTAGCACTTTGGGAGGCTGAGGTGGGTGGATTGCTTGAGCTCAGGCTGTCTCTACTAAACAGCAACACAAGACTCCTTTTCTACTAAGAACAGAAAAACTAACAGGTGTCCTGGCAGGTACCTGTAGTCCTAGCTACTCTGGAGGCTGAAGCAAGAGGACTGCTCAAGCTCAAAAATTTGAAGCTGATGTGAACTATAACGCCGGGGCACTCTACCCAGGGTGACAGAGTAAGACTCTGCCTCAAAAAAAAAAAAAGTAGAAAAACTAACCAGGTGTTGATTGTGGTGGGCACCCATAAGTCACAGCTACTTGGAAGACTGAGGCAAGAAGATCACTTGAGCCCAGGAGTTTAAGGTTACCATGAACTGTGATGACATGGCACTCTACCCGGGTGACAGAGTGAGACTCTGTCTCAAAACAACATAAAAACCCAATCATCTCTGTTCCTCCCCTCTTCCATCTTATTATAGCCTTCTTATTATAGCCAAATCAATGACACACTGTCATTGATTTTATAACAATTTCTGCATAAACAGCCAGGTATGTTTTCTTGTTAGTATATATTCCATTATCCTAGTTCCCCAGAAATGATGAAAAAAATGAACAGATTTTTACCTGTTCCTCCACGATTTACATTAACTTTTTTATCTTGAAAATTAAACAATTAGGCTCGGCACCCATAGCACAGTGGGTAAGGCTCCAGCCACATACACTGAGAGGGGAGGGTTTGAACCCAGCCTGGGCCAGCTAAACAGCAATGACAACTGCAACAAAAAAATAACTGAGCATTGTGGCAGGCGCCTGTAGTCCCAGCTACTTGGGAGACTAAGGCAAGAGAATCACTTGAACCCAAGAGTTTGAGGCTGCTGTGAGCTGTGACACCATAGCAACATAATAAGACATTGTCTCAACAAAAAAAAAAAAAAGAAAGAAAGAAAGAAAAAAGAAAAAGAAAATTACATTTGATATTAGCCAAAAGGCCGAGAAGCGATAAAAGAAAATGAAACAATTAAAACACTAATGTATTATCCTTATAATGCTGTATGCTTTGTTTTGAACATTTTATAAAGTAAAACCTCATACCAATCTGATTCATCTCATTACAGAAAACTGATGTGAACAATTTGGTATGGCTCTCTCAGTAACATACAGTTTGAGTGGTTTTTTGCAGGGGGAGATTTATTTTTACATCAGTGATAAAGCTGCACTGCAAAATGTCTTTTTTTCACTTAACACTATAATATGGAGATCTTTCCAACTTAGCACAGAGAACTGAGCCTCATTTTTTAAACTATTGTACTGTATTCTTTTGTTTTTATTTAACTGGTCACTATGATTAAACATTCAGGACTTTTATTTTTATTTGCTGTTACAAATAATGTTCTAATCAGCAACCTTATTTATCCATCCTTGCCACAAGTACAAAAGTTTCTCCAAGGTAGAGAGACCAGGTTAATAGGTATCTATATTTTAAATTTTAAAAGATTTTGCCAAACTGTTCTCTTAAACTATTCACCTACAATATGCCAGCATTATGTTTCCCTCAACCTTCTAAAGCATGTGTTATCATTCTTCAACTAATGCAAAATTAATAGTTAGAATTCTCAGATATAAATTCGTATTTTCCCTAATCATTAGGGAGATTGCCAAATGGTTACTGATCACCTATATTTTTCTTTTTATTTCTTTCCCTTTTTTTTTTTTTTTAGAGACAGGGTTTTGTTCAGTTGCCCCGGCTGGATTTATAGTGGTACATTCATATCTCACTATAACCTTGAACTACTAGGCTCAAGCAATCCTCCCACCTCAGCCACCCCAGTTAGTTAAGACTACAGGCATATGCCACTACACCTAGCTAATTTTAATTTTTTGTAAAGACAGGGTCTCACCCTGTTGCCCAGGCTAGTCTTGAACTCCTGGCCTCAAGTACTTCTCTAACCTCCACCCAAAGTGTTAGGATTATAGGTGTGAGCCACTGTACCTGGCCTATAGTTCTTTTTCTATGAATACATGTTCATGTTCTTTGTCCATTTTCTATCATGTGGGATTTTTTTCCTGAATAACTTACATATTTCATCATGTTAAAAAGTTGCATTTTAGCCATAGTTGCGAATATTTTCCCCAATCTTTACACTTTGTTTACTGTGTCTTTTTTCATGCATAAGTTTTAAAATTTTATAGGATTAAATCTACCTTTAAGTTTTCAGGTTTTTTTTTTTTTTTTTTTTGCAGTTTTTGACCAGGGCTGGGTTTGAACCTGCCACCTCCGGCATATGGGGCTAGCGCCCTACTTCTTTGAGCCACAGGCGCCGCCCCTAAGCTTAAGGGTTTTATGTCCTCTTCTACCTTCCTCACATAGTATCATAAACAAAATAATAACAAATTTATTTTAATTATATGTATGGGTTCTTAAAATAAAATTTAGCTCTTAATTCCTCTGGAATATTTTACTTTTATAAAGTAGGAAGCTAACTGCATTTTGTTTCCAAAAATATAAATGTTTGTTCCATATATTGATCAAGACCATATGTTGATTCTTTTAATCCACTGATATGAAATGCCACTTACAGCAATTCTATTATAATAAATTGCCATATATAGTTTGACCTATTGTTTGTATCTATATTTTATCTATTCTCACAGAAATAGTACACTAAAAAAAAAAAAATTCAGAGCTTTAGTTTAACATATGCTAGCTAGCACTTGAACTTTCTAGTATATAGATAAATTTTATAGCTGAAAAGCAAGTCTTATCATTTTTTCAAAGATTCCATGGCTTTTACTGAACATTTTCTCTTTAAGATGAAGTGTAAGATCAGCTGTCAAGTTCCATAACAATTTCTTTCTTTCTTTTTTTTTTTTAAGACAGAACCTCAAGCTGTCACTGTGGATAGACTGCTGTGGCATCACAGCTCACAGCAACTTCCAATTCCTGGGCTCAAGCGAGTCTCCTGCCTCCGCCTCCCAAGTAGCTGAGACTACAGGCACCCACCACAACGCCCAGCCATTTTTTGGTTGTAGCCGTCATTGTTGTTTGGCAGCCCCAGGTTGGATTTGAACCCACCAGCTCAGGTGTACGTGGCTGGCCTCTTAGCCTGTTGGGCCACAGGTGCCAAGCCCCATAACAATTTCTTTTGAGAATTTGTATTTTAATCATATTGAATCTGGACAGCTGCCCACTCAGAAACATGATGTCTCTCTCCTTGCCTTCATCTTTTGTTTTAAAGTTCCATGTCAAGTTTAGATTTTTATTTATAAAGTAAGTCTTACACATTATTATTAGGTTGATTTCTAGGTATTTTATAGTTTTTGTTTTTTTTCTTTTTTCTTCTTCTTTTCTTTCTCTCTCTCTTTTTTTTTTTTCTTTTTTGAGACAGGGTCTCACTTCGTTGCCCAGGCTACAATGCAGTTGATGTCATCATGGCTCACTGCGACCTCAAATTCCTGGGCACAAGCAACCCTCCTGCTTCAACCTGTCAAGTAGCTGGGACTATAGGTGTGTGCCACCATATCCAGCTAATTAAAAAAAAAAATGTAGAGATAGGGTCTCACCATGCTGCCCAGGCTGGTCTCCAACTTTTGAGCTAAAATAATCCTCCTGCCTCAACTTCCCCAAGTGCTGGGAATGAGTCATGTTAAATTTTAAGCAGAGACTCTACTAGTTTGTTAATTAATAGATTTCCTAATAATGAACAAATCTTGCATTTATGGGACAAACCACTTACAAGTGAAGTAGTATTGTAATTTTACCATACTTCTAAAGTCAACATAGTATTGTTTTATTTATGATTTTTGTACTTGTAGTTCTCCTTTGTGTTTGTCTAATCAAGTACCAGGACTACATTGACCTTAGAGAATAAATGGGAAAGCTTTCTGAGGTATGCACTTCACTAGCATGCTTTCCATCTCTACCTGCCCTGGTAACATACCTTGTGCTCCTTCCCAGCCAGTGTCCCATAGTGATTTACCCAGGTGGAAGCCAGGTCATTTGGAGTCCTTTCCAGAGTTATCTCACTTTAGAACTAGAAGACAGGCCAGGCACAGTGGCTCACACCTGTAATCCTAAGCACTCTGGGAGGCTGAGGTAGATGAATGGCCCTGAGCTCACAGGTTCAAAACCAGCCTGAGCCAGAGCAAGATCCCATCTCTTAAAAAAAAAAAAAAAATAGCTGGGCATTGTGGTGGGCACTGGTAGTTCCAGCTACTTGGGAGGCTGAGGCAAGAGAATTGCTTGCACCTAAAAGTTTAAGGTTGCTGTGAGCGATGATGCTATATCACTCTACAGAAGGTGACAAAGTAAGACTCTGTCTCAAAAAAAAAAGGGCTAGAAGACAAGTGGCCTTCAGGAGCACAGTGCAAGAAGAATGCTGGTTTAGGTCTGCAATAACCATCTTCCTTGCCTTGGAAAAGGTGCATTCATAGAAGAAAAGCCAGATAGTAAGAAGCTGAAATGAGACATCATAGAGTCAACTATTCTGGCAACAGAGTCTCAGTTCCAGTTCTAATTCCTGCAGCTATTCCTACATGTCTCTCACTCCACTATCCTTTCTAGCCAAGTAAACCAATATATTCCTTTTTTTTTTTTTTTGATACAGAGTCTGAAGCTGTCACCCAGTATAGAGTACCATGGCATCACAGCTCACACCAACCTCCAACTCTTAGGCTAAAGTGATTCTCTTGCCTCAGCCTCCCAAGTAGCTGGGACTACAGGCACTCGCCACAACGCCCATCTATTTTTCTATTTGTTGTTGCAGTTGTCATTGTTGTTTTAGCTGGCCTTGGCAGGGTTCGAACCCGCCAGCCTTGGTGTATATGGCTGGCACCCTACCCACTGAGATAGGGGTGTGGCTAAAAACATTCTTCTTAATATAAAATCAATCCTAGGAAGTGTTTAGGGTTGAAGCACACTGCTGTCTACAACTTTTTTTCCTTTTTTTTTGAGACAAACAGGCAAATCTTGTCACCCTTGATAAGTGCCATGGCGTCATAGCTCGTAGCAACCTCAAACTCTTGGGCTCAAGCGATCCTCTTGCCTCAGTCTTCCAAGTAGCTGGGGCTACAGGTTCCTGCCACAATACCCAGCTTTTAGAGGCAGGGTCTCACTCTTGCTCAGGCTGGTCTCAAACTCATGAGCTCAAGTGATCCACCTGCCTTGACCTCCCAGAGGGCTGGGATTACAGTCATAAGCCACTGCACCTGTCCTTCACTGAACAATTCTTTTAAATTTTCCCTATTTTTGAAAACTTTCATTATATAACATAACATTGGGGGAATAATCAATAGCAGGAGTAATAAAAGCCTGATCAGCATTAATCTGGATTTCAGGTACTGATTAAAAGGAGCTCATTATAGGACTACTACAGGTTTAAGAAACCTGGTTCTGAATTAAAGGCGATTATTTACCTCCTTTGTGAAAATAGAGACTTGGAGGAAAGGCAAAATGAGCAATTAGTAACCCTAAGTAATGTAACTTTCATTCTACATAGCTACCTCCCTATGGTAGAAATGGTTGCTAATCCATACCCATCTCCCTTTCTTCTTACTAGATAGTACCAAAATTTAGGGAGGGAGGAGACAGGTCCAGGTCCTTTGCTTCTAGTGCTGACCAACAAGACATACACAAGTCATCAGAAGCTTTTGGGGAGGTTCTTTGAAGGAAACTGGCTCAACCAGGAGGGAAATCGCTTCCTTTTTCCCTTCTGCCTAACAGACATGATGGCTGGAGTTCCTGAAGCTATTTTGTGGCCATGGAGCTGCGATGAAGGTAGAAGCCACTTACAAAAGATAGCAAACATGGGGCAGTGCCTGTGGCTCATCGAGTAGGACACCGGCCCCATATACCGAAGGTGGCGGGTTCAAACCCAGCCTCAGCCAAACTGCAAAATAGACAAATAGCCGGGCGTTGTGGTGGGCGCCTGTAGTCCCAGCTACTCGGGAGGCTGAGGCGAGAGAATCGCCTAAGCCCAGGAGTTGGAGGTTGTTGTGAGCTGTGTGATGGCACTTTAACAGCGATAAAGTGAGACTCTGTTTCTATTAAAAAAAAAAAAGATAGCAAACACAACCACAGAACTGGCCTGGTCCCCTGATGACTTTATACCAGGTGTAGCCTGGCTACTTACCTAGAGAGACATCTTTTTCAGGAGGAGATGATGTTTGTTCAAGGCCACAAACTCCCCACCCCTAGGATAAACCCTGAAGTTAAGTCATTATTGTCAACTGTCATTTATCAGCTGCCATATGTAGTTGCTAATAGGCCGCCTTAGGGTTTAAAACTCGTGTCCAATTGCAATTCAAGTATACACAAACTTCATGAATTGGTATACAAAAGATACTCTACAAATTGAAGTAAAAAATTTTGGAAATGCCACCCAACATGAATGGAAATGTTTTCTGGAAGTTTTTTCACTACATTCCAGTGTAACACCTTATTTCCTATTTTCTTCCCTTTCTGCGTCTTTCTCTAAGGTTTTCCCCATCACAGTTTGCCCTTTATAAAGTGAGTTTCACAAGTCTCCATTCAGAAAAGCATCCACAATTACTCTCCCTCACTTCTTTGACTATTAAAAGCATGCCAAATCTGGCTTGGCGCCTGTGGCTCCACGGGCTAAGGTGCCAGCCACATACACCTGAGCTGGCGGGTTCGAATCCAGCCCAGACCCGCCAAACAACAATGACGGCTGCAACCAAAAAATGGCTGGGCATTGTGGTGGACACCTGTAGTCCCAGGTACTTGGGAGGCAGAGGCAGAAGACTCGCTTGTGCCCAGAAATTGGAGGTTGCTGTAAGCTGTGATGCCACTGCACTCTATCCAGAGTGACAGCTTGAGGCTCTGTCTCAAAAAAAAAAAAAAAAAGAATATAGTACATCATCACTAACTACAGTTACCATACTATATAACATATCTTGAATTCATTCCTCCTATCTAAATGTAATTATATATCCTTTGACCGACATCTCCCCATTCCCTACTTCCTTGCAACACCAGCCTCTGGTAACCAGAATTCTATTCTGTACGTCTATGAGATCAACTTTTTTTTTTAAAGACAGAGTTCTGCTCAGTCTCCTAGGCTAGAGTGAATGGCATCATCATAGTTCACTGCAACCTCAATGTCCTGGTCTCTAGCAATCCTCTTGCCTCAGCCTCTCAAGCTTATTCTGGGTCCCAGAATGATGGCATGGCCAGCATTTAGAGCCATCATGACAGAAGTAAAAAATGGCAAATTATGTGGGAGAAGCTTTTACCCTGAAATGATACACCTTATTACTAAGCACATTTCACTGAACAAAATCAACTCATAAGACCATACCCAACTTCAAAGGGGAAGCAAGTACAATTCTATTACATGCTTATGAGACGAAAACCAAAAATATTTGCTAGACAGCACTGATAACGATCATATCCTTAAAAAGAAGCCTCTAATTCTGAACAACAATATTTAACTCCTGATCTTCATTCTCCATCTCTGAAAATTAACTCCCTCACTAGAAAAAAAACTATACACTTGCAAAATACTATCTATGTGTGGTAGGAACGTAACTTCACCAGTCAGGCCTGCCTCTTTCCTCATGGAGTCAGAGAGCAGCAAAGAAGCCAAATATGGGTAACAGGAATGTACTGAGGCCAAACTGACTAGAAATGTTCAATGTCAAAAGTGAGGGAAAGACTAGTACAGGCCAGAAAAGCATGTTCAATTATCTACAGAAGTGGAGAAAAAAGGAGAACCCTCTCTCTGTAAATTTGTTCACGAAAGGTATGGAACAGCCAGGCCTTGGAGTCCTTTGTACTACCTCTTGTCTGAAATCTAACAAGTTTCATTCAAACCACTGGATAGAAGAATTGGAGTTTGGGTATGATTAGTAAAGTTAGCCAGCATACTTCTTTTTCTTTTTTGAGATAGAGTCTTAACTATGTCACCCTCAGTGGAGCACTGTGGCATCACAGCTCACATCAACCTCAAACTCTTGGGCTTAAGTGATTTTCTTGCCTCAGCCTCCAGAGTAGCAGGGATTACAGGCGTCCACCACAACACCTGGCTATTTTTGTTGTTGTTGTTGTTGCAGTTGTCATTGTTGTTTAGCTGGCACAGGCTGGGTTTGAACCACCAGCCTCAGTGCACTTGGCCAGCGCCGTAACCACTGTGCTACCAGCACCGAGCCCAGCATACTTCTTTTTAACATAAAAACACTCCCTTTTAAATGCATTAATAGCACACCATCATGCTACTAGAAATAAAAAAAGCAGCAGTTAAGAGATGGATTTTATGGTAAAGATAATTTTTTATAAGTCTCAAAAGACAAAGATTCCTAAACTCAAGATGATTTAATGGTTGGCTACTCCAAGTTCTAAAGTATCCTGTGCAATTTCTATACAAATTCAAACATTTTTTGTTTCATACAGTGAGACTCACAGAATCACTGGGAATGACTGGAGATGGATACCATAAGCCATTAAACACTTGAGACTGTAAAGTCCACAAGGAATTAATTGCAGGACAGAGCAGGAGTTCACACCTGCCAAATTTCACAGGTATCTTAGCCCCACTTTCCCTATCCCATAATTATTAGTAGCTAGAGTGTGGGAAGTAAAAGTGAAATAAGGTTCTAAGAATTCATTGTTGGCCTCCATGAATTTGATCTAGTTAAATGAACAAATAACCCCCCCAAAATAGATTGGCAAGCAAAAAGTTAAAACACAACGCCTTAAGTACCATAACAAGAATATAAGAAAAGCCATGCTAAAATTCTAAGTTGACGACCCCCTTTCAAGGGAACATACCGTATTTGCCACTTAGCTAGAAAAAAAAAAAAAAAAAAGGAAAAGCAAACAAAAAACAAAATCTCCCCTCCGATTTAATGACAGTTCAGTACCAAAACCCGTCGCTCTCCCCCGCTTCCAAAGGTTTCTGTTGCAACCCTTGTGTAATTCCAATCTCCATACTCCGCTGGCAGCCCCATACAAGCTGCATCACCAACAATGCCCAGACTACCAAGGTCAGCACCAAAGGCACAGAAAGCAGAAATCGGAAACGAATCTTCCTAAACCAAAACGGGGCGGGGCAACCTTCCCCCTCAATCCCTGCCCTATCCCCCCAAACAAGACACTGGGCGGGCTCTTTCCCTAGGCTCAAGGGTCCGGCGTCCGCCGCCTTTGGGGCTTCTAAACCTCTTTCCCCAATTTATCCAGTTAATCTTCCCTCCTGTATCCCCAATGACTCTGACTTCCCTCAACCTGAACTCACTGCTGTGGAGAGAGGGAACGTCACGAAGCAGGCTGGGACTGCGGGAGGTGGGGAAATGCGCAATAGGGGAGATGCTGTCAGTGTGTGTGTGTGCGCGCGCGCGCGCGCGCAGGAGGGGGGTGCTCTTTAGGGAAGCCGCTGCCAAGGGCAAAGGCGCTACAGAACTACAGTGGGGAGCTTAATAAGTAAGGCGTTGCTGAGGAAAACCCATTTTGAGGTTCTACATAAGCAAACTATTGTGTTTCGGGGGAGGTCTAGAGGTAGCCATTTCTGGGGGAAACATTCCACGGGGAAGGCAAACAAGTTATTCATAAGGAAGTCACCGTGGATTCTCGATAGGGGAATCTTTCCTCAAGGAGACGTCCTGTGGGGGTAGAAATGTCATAATAGGAAGTCTTCACTAGAAACCGTTGTGGGGTTGTCCATAGAGAAGCCATTGTGGGGCCTCTACAGAGGGAGCCGTTCCTGGGAAAATGTTCCTCCAGGAGCGGTTTAGGAAAGAACTGTCCGCTAGGAAGCCATGTCCGGCCACGCCCTGCGGCGAGAGGCGTCGACGGACCCCGACAACCCGCATCCCCAGCCCAGCAGCCTCTCTGCGGCCTTGGCCCCGTGTACCTGACGGAGGGGTACCCGCTGCTGGAGCCTCTGGCGGGACGCGCGCGGGCCAGCCCCAGCCGGCGCGGGGGATACACGTCCATGGCGGCGGGCGGCGGACGGCGGGCGGCGGCGAAGGACCGTGCCGCTGCGAGGGTCGCTCAGGCCGGCCGGGTAGCTACAGGACCGCTGCAGCCAGGCGGGGCGGCGGGGTGCGCCGGGTGGGAGGGGGCGCGGCACGCGGGGGCACGTCGGGGCCGGGGGCGGGGCCGGACGCGCGCAAAGAGTGCGGAGGGGGCGTCAGGGTCGGAGAGGAGAGAGGGCTGGCCCACGGTTGCAGGACTACGCCCTCCTTAGGCTGTAGGGCTGCCAGGTTGGGTGTCGGGAGCGCGGGTCCCAGGGTGAGGGTTACCACGGCGCCCCTCGGCCCTCGGCTCTTTCCTCACTGACCGCTTCACGCAGTGGGATTCCGCGCAGCGCCCCTTAGCCACGCACACAGACGCTCTCGGAGGCGGAGCCTGGCTCCAACCCCGCCCAGCCCCGCCCCGCCGGCTCTGGCCTCCTGCGAAGCCTCCCGCGACTGTTACTGGATCCCGGGCGTTTCCCTGGTGCCACTGACTTTCCCCGGACTCCCGGGCGAGTTCCTCGCTGCTTCTCTTCACCTCCTGCTCATCTGCCGCGGACTTAATGTTCAAACATACAGCCGATTCCTAGCAGGCCTCCGGTTAGCAGTGCGCACCCAGCCCTGCACAGAGCATGGACGTTAGTGGTAACAGTATCCCACAGGACTCTGCGGCTTTACAGTTCCGATCCTAGATAGACCCGTCTCCGACTGGGGCCATGGACAAGAAACGTAATCGCTCTAAGTCTTCTTTTCATGTGTAAAATGGGGAAATACTAGACTGATAGATTGCCTGTATATACCCAGTACATATTTAATGACTTAATCCTTCATACTGTATTGACTTTGTCAAGATGCCTTAAATGTCCTGTATTTTTTTTTTTCACAGACTCACTTTGTAGCCCTTAGTAGAGTGCCGTAGCATCACAGAGTGCCGAACCTCGAGCTCTTGGGCTTACACCATTCTCTTGCCTCAGCCTCCTGAGTAGCTGGGACTACAGGCGCCCCCTCCAACGCCCAGCTATTTTTTGTTGTTGCAGTTTTGTCTGGGGCTGGGTTCGAACCTGCCACCCTCTGTATATGGGGCGAGAGCCCTACTCATTGAGCCACAGGTGTCGCCCCTTTTTTCTTTTTAAGATTCAATGACTGTTGCCCAAGCTGGAGTGCAGTGGCGCTATATAAGCTCACTGTAGCCTCTAACTCCTGGGATCAAGAGATCCTCCTGCTGCAGCCTCCCGAGGCTGCAGGTAGGTGCCACCATGCCTAGCTAATTTTTCTTATTTTGTGTTGTTTTTTTTGATCAAGAGATCCTCCTGCTGCAGCCTCCCAAGTAGCTGGGACTGCAGGTAGGTGCCACCATGCCTAGCTAATTTTTCTTATTTTGTGTTGTTTATTTTGAGACAGAGTCTCATTCTTACGTCCACGGTAGAGTGCGGTGACATCGTAGCTTACAGCAATCTCAAACTCAGGCTCAAGTGATCCTCTTGCCTAAGCCTGAGTAGCTGGGGACTATAGGCGCCCACCACAAGGCCTGGCTACTTTTAGAGAGGGGACTCTTGCTCTTGATCAAGCTGATCTTCTCCTGAGTTCAAGCAATCCACCTGCCTCTGCCTCCCCAAGTGCTAGGATTACAGGCATGAACCACCACTCCTAGCCTTATTTTTTATATAGACAGGGTCTGACTATGTTGCCCAGGCTGGTTTAGAACTCATGGCCTTAGGCACTCTTCCTGTGTAGGCGTCCCAAGTTGCTTGGATTACAAGTATGAGCCATTGTGCTGGCTCCTTTATTCCTTGCCATAGGCATTGGTGCTTCAACACTAGCTGAAAAATCCTACCTCCACAAATAAAGATCTTGATAATCTCTATGGTGTCTCCTGCAGGTTTAGCTGAGGAAAGACCAGAAGAGGGAGTAGGAATTTAAGTACTGTTTTTCATATTCGAGGAGAAAAAAAGACTGTTTTGGCTCAAGTCCCAAGTCTTGAACAAGTAACTGCCATTATTTAGAGATAATTTCTTATCAATATTCATGCTTTGAAAATCAGGCAACCAGTGATAACCCTCATTCCCAGAGGCTTGTGTTTCTGAAAAATCAGCTAGTCAGTAACAGTTTGACTCTGGTAAACTCTACTTCTGAAAGTTAGTAAATCAATGACAGCCAAACATTGACAGCTCTATGCATCTAGACAATAGCCAGTCAACCAATGATCAGGCTTCTGAAAGTCAGCCAGTCCTGAGCTGCTGTGTCATGCTAACACAAGTCAGAGTATGTCAATTGCTAAACACTCTTGGTCTGAAAGATCACCAGTCCTTAAAAGGCCAGGCTTTCCAAAACCTTATATAGGACCAACTCTGGCTTTGTTCGTAGAGACTAAGCCTTACAAGTACAGCTCTCCCCCTGCAAGCAGATAAGAAATTCACCTATTTTTTTCTTTTGCATTAGATATTGAGTTCAATTTATTAGTTTTCACAAGTTCAAAGTTCACAACACTTTTAAGATTCAATTCCCATTTACTGTTAGGTATGAATTTGGACTTGTAACAAGATATAGTGAACAGCCATGAGATTTATCAAGTGTAGCTTTTTCAATTCTATGTCATAGTTGCTATTATCAATTATTTAAAACAACTCAATAGGTATATGGAGAGAGTTGTGCAACCATCACCACAATCACTCTGTTTTTTGAGACAGAGTCTCACTTTGTTGCCCTCAGCTCACAGCAACCTCAAACTCTTGGGCTTAAGCCAGTATCTGGCCTCAGCCTCCCAAGTAGCTGGGACTACAGGCAACCACCACAATACCCGGCTACTTTTAGAGATGAGGTCTCGCTCTGGCTCAGGCAATCCACCCATTTCAGCCTCCCAAAGTGCTAGGATTACAGGCGTGAGCCACCATGCCCAGCCACCACAATCAATTTTATAACATTTTTTAAATCACTCCAGTAAGAAACCCTGTGAGTAGTCATTCCTCATTTCTCCCCAACCACCCCAGTCTTAGACAACTACTAATCTTTCTCTCTATAAATTTACCTATTCTGAACACTTCATATGATTGGAATCATATGTGATCTTTTGTGACTGGTTTCTTCCACTTAGCATAACATTTATAAGGTTTACACATGTATCAGAATTTTGGTCCTGTTCGTGATTGAATAATATTCCATTGTATGGATACACCATTCTTGGTTACCCATTTATCAGTTGATCAATATTTGGATTGTTTTTACCTTTTTTGCTGTGTGTTTTAGCCAAGGCTGTTATAAATGTGTACAAGTTGTTGTGTGGACATGTTTTCACTTCTCCTAGATACACTTCTCATGTATCTAAAAATGGAATGTTAGATCCCATGGCAACTCTATGCTTAAACTTTTGAGGTACTGCCTAACTGTTTTCCAAATCAACTGCACCATTTAAATTCTCACTAGAAACTATAGTGGTTCCAAATTTTCAACATCCTCCTCCAACATTCATTGTATTTTTGATTTTAGCCATCCTAGTGAGTATAAAGTGGACTCTCATTGTGGTTTTGGTTTGCATTATCCCCTTAACTAATGATATACAGCATCATTTCATGTGTTTATCAGCCATTTGTATATCATCTTTGGAGAAACATCTGTTCAGATTCTTTGCCCGTTTTATTTATTTATTTATTTACTTATTTATTTAGAGACAGAGTTTCACTTTGTCACCCTTGGTAGAGTGCTCTGAAGTCATAGCTCACAGCAACCTCAAACTCTTGGGCTCAAGCGATTCTCTTGCCTCAGCCTCCCAAGTAGCTTGGACTACAGGTGCCTGCCACAACACCCAGCTAATTTTAGAAACAGAACTCACTCTTGCTCAGGCTGATCCCCAGCCATGAACTCAGGCAATCCACCTACCTCAGCCTCCCAGAGTACAAGGATCACAGGCATAAGCCACTTTTTTCCCTATCTTTTAATTTTTATTTATTTATTTATTTATTTATTTTTTTGAGACAGAGCCTCAAGCTGTCACCCTGGATAGAGTGCCGTGGCATTACAGCTCAAAGCAACCTCCAATTCCTGGGCTCAAGCAAGTCTCCTGCCTCTGCCTCCCAAGTAGCTGGGACTACAGGCGCCCGCCACAACGCCCGGCCATTTTTTGGTTGCAGCCGTCATTGTTGTTTGGCGGGCCCAGGCTGGATTCAAACCCGCCAGCTCAGGTGTACGTGGCTGGTGCCTTAGCCCATTGAGCCACAGGCGCTGAGCCTCTTTTTATATTCTTGATGGGGTCCTTTGAAGCACAAAACTTTAAAATTTTGGTAATAGCCAATTTATTTTTTCTTTTGTTGTTTGTGCTTTGGGTGTCATAACTAAGATTTGTTGTTTGTGCTTTGGGTGTCATAACTAAGAAAGCATCAACCAATCTAAGATTGTGAGGAGTTATTCTTGTTTTCTTCTAAGAGTTTAATAATTTGGGCTCTCTCATTTTATTTTTATTTGTTTGTTTATTTATTTAGTAGAGACAGAGTCTCACTTTATTGCCTTCAGTAGAGTGCTGTGGCATCACACAGCTCACAGCAGCCTCCAACTCCTGGGCTTAGGTGATTCTCTTGCCTCAGCCTCCCGAGTAGCTGGGCAGGCACCCGCCACACCTGGCTATTTTTTGTTGCAGTTTGGCCGGGGCCGAGTTTGAACCCTCATGGGGCCAGTGCTCTACCCCCTGAGCCACAGGCACCGCCCTGGGCTCTCTCGTTTCTTTGATCCATTTTGAGTTAATTTTTATATATGGTGTGAGGTAGGTATTCTATTTCATTCTTTTTTCATGTGACTATTCACTTGTATCAGCATCATTGGTTGAGCAAATGGTTTTTTTTCCCATTGAATTGTCTTGATACTCTCATTGAAAATCAATTTTTTTATTTTTGTATATTTGAACTCTCAGATACCATAATGCAAAAGTGAATTTCATGATGAATTTTATGAACCATGCACAGTTTTTTGTTTGTTTTTTTTTGAGACAGAGACTCAAGCTGTCACCCTGGATAGAGGCATGGCATCATAGCTCACAGCAACTTCTAACTCGGACTCAAGCCATCCTCTTGCCTCCGTTTTTCTATTTTTAGTAGAGATGAGGTCTTGCTTTGTGCTCAGGCTGGTCTCAAAGTCATGAGCTCAAGCAATCCACCTGCCTTGGCCTCCCAGAGTGCTAGGATTACAAACATTCGCCACCATGCCTGGCTGACCATGCACAGTTACTAAATGAGGGAAAAGTTCATTTGCAGTTCTTTGTGTGCAAGTGTTCTTTCAATATTGAAAATGGTGGAAAGTTAGATATAAATCAGCATATACTAACAGCTAAGCATAAAAGATGTAAAATTTCCTCAACTTGTACTAGAGGAAGTGATAACAAATTTTTAGCAAGCCACAGTGGCTCGTGCCTTTAAAACCAACACTTTGGGAAGCCATGGACGGAGGATTCCTTAAGGCCAGGAGTTTGAGACCAGCCTGGACAACATAGTAAGACCCTATCTCTAAAAAAAGAAAAAATGTTTTTAATTAGCCAGCCTTGATGATGTGTTCCTGTAGACCCAGCTACTTGGGAGGCTGAAGGCTACAGCGAGCTATGAACATGCCCTTGTACCCCAGCCTAAGTGACAGAGTGAGACTCTGTCTCTTAAAAAAAAGAAAGGAAGTGATAAGATAATAAATTTTGTGATTAAGAGAGATTCAAATGAAGAAGATAAAATAATCATACCAGATGTTGTAATGCCCTTCCACACTATATGTTGTCATTAGTCTTTAAGCACAACGTACTGCTACCAGAAGGTTTTTCTAATGCCAGAATTGAAAGGAAATTTTAAAATGACAAGATAAACTCTACTGAAATAATTTAAAATGTGATAACTTCATTTACTACTGTTGCAGTGATTGCCAAAATGCCTCCGCTTTGTATAGGATTGCCATAGACACAAATAATCACAATGGAGAAAAATTTTCCTTTTTCTTGTGCAATAATTTTCTGGTGAAAAAGGCTTGCATTTAGGGCTATTTTGGGTAGAAAATAGCCAGATTTCAGAAACAAAAGCAAATTTTTGCAGAAATTCTCATGTTGAGTTGGGAGTTAATAGGGAAAAATTTGTATTGCTTTTGGTAGAAATAACACAAAATTTTTGTAGATGTTTGCACAATGTTTATTCAAAGTTAAAGTAAAGCTTGAATGTTTCTATTGAAGCTGTTTGCTATCCTCATATTCTGCATACTGCTATTCAAATAACATATGATGTCCTGGGCAGCACCTGTGGCTAAGTCGGTAGAGCACCGGTTCCATACACTGAGGGTGGTGGGTTCAAACCTGGCCCCAGCCAAACTGCAACAAAGAAATAGCACCTTTAGTCCCAGCTACCCGAGAGGCTGAGGCAAGAGAATCGCCTAAGCCCAGGAGTTGGAGGTTGCTGTGAGCAGTGTGACGCCGTGGCACTCTACCAAGGGTGACAAAGTGAGACTCTGTCTCTATAAATAAATAAATATATATATATATGATGTCCTTTCTATTGGCTTGGAAACAATAGTCATAAAATTCTTCTCTTAAGTAAGCATATATACTGTTCAAAATGAACAAGTAAGTGATTTTTGTTATTTTTGTTGGCATTCAGTATTCCTCAATTCTCTTGCATTCAAAAACCTGTTAGCTCTCTTTAGCATACAGAGTGGAAAGAATCTTCAGTCTCTTTGAAGCACAGAAATCATACTTTAATTCTAAAGAAAAGGCCCTCAAGACACAGCTACAACTTGGACTCTGCCTAACAAGTGCAAACAATGTAACCGAATCGTCTGTACCCTCATATTGTTCTGAAATAAAATTTATATAAGTCCCTCAGAATTCTTATTGACTTTTAATATAATCCATTGAAGGAAATATTTCTGGCAATAAGGTTATGCAAACTGAAAAAGAGTTTATTGAAGTACTGCATTGCTTAAGGGAACTACTCAATGCATTAAAAGAGTAACTGATGAACAATTTATCCATTTAAGTATTAAGGCTGTTCTTAAAAGAGACAACACCAGCTGATGCCTGTGGCTCAAGGGAGTAGGGCACCGGCCCCATATGCCAGAGGTGGCGAGTTCAAACCCAGCCTTGGCCAAAAACTGCAAAAAAAAAAAAAAAAAAAAAAAATGAGACAACACTGGAGCTCGAGGGTTCCAAGCCAGCCTGGGTCTCCAAACAACAATAACGTGATGGCTGCAATCAAAAAATAGCCAGGCATTGTGGCGGGTGCCTGTAGTCCCAGCTATTTGGGAGGCCGAGGCAGGAGAATTGCTTGAGCCCAGGAGTTGGAGGTTGCTGTGAGCTGTGATGCCACAGCACTCTACCCAGGGAGACAGCTTGAGACTCTGTCTCAAAAATAATAATAATAAAAGATAAAAATAGAAATCAGTTCTCACAGTTGTTAACTTTATCCTAAAACATGTTCAGTATATGGCTCATAATGTTAATGTTGAACATGATTTCTAATCAATGAATATTTAGTGGACAAAAGAAAGTTAGATGTGAAGGGAAGCTATGTTGCAATGAAAATGATTATAGATTATATCTGCAAGGAATTTTATAAGTAAATTCCCTAAACAAGAAACTGTTAATTAAAATGGTCAAAAAATATAATTAAAGGGTGGTGCCTGTGGGTCAAGGAGTAGGGCGCTGGGCCCATGTACCAGAGGTGGCAGGTTCAAACCCAGCCTGGGCCAAAAACGCAAAAAACAAAAGATAAACAAAAATATATATATACATATAATTAAAGAAATAAATAATTCAGATAATGTACTTATAATTTATTGTCTATAAATAAAAAAAGTTAGTATATATCCTAGGTATTTTTTTGCCAATATACATGTGAATAAGCAATTAGCTATAATTCAAATTCAACTGGATTCCTGTATTTGCTGAATCTGGCAACCGTACTTGTGGATGATCTGAGATACTACATGTAATCAATGTAGCAAGGATTTTTTTGTTTAATTTACTTTTTTATTTTTTGGCTGGAGCTGGGTTTGAACCTACCACCTGCGGCATATGGGGCTGGCACCCTACTCCTTGAGCCACAGGCACTGCCTAACAAGAATCTTTTAAAAATAATCTGAACTGTGAGTGGTAGCTTGTGCCTGTAGTCCCAGCTAATTGGAAAGCTGAAGTATGAGGATGCCTTGAGGCTAGGAGTTTGAGATCAGACTGGCAACATAGCCAGAAACCCATCTCTACAAATAATAGTAATAATCTATAATAATCTTTTTAACGAAGGCATAATTTCCTTGTAAGAATAGGAAAAATAAAATGTACATCTCATTTTACTTGACAAAAATTTTTTTGAGAAACACAGTTGTAAAATTCTTGCCCCAGTAATTAGGACCATTTCCATGATTATAGAAAGTTCTCTGAGACCTTCAATTTAAAATAATAATAGTAAAATAACAACACGCACATACACACACACAAGAACGTTCTCTGACACTCTTTTGCAGTCAAATCTCTCACCTTTGCCCTAAGCCACCACTGATTTGATTTTAATGTCCACGGATTAGTTCTGTCTACTGTTGATTTTTATATAAATGTAATCAAATGTAATGATTTTGAGATTCCTTCATTTTGTTATATGTATCAGTACTTTGCTTATTTTTATTGATGAGTGGATTGGGCATATTATAATTTGTTTACCTATTTACTAATTGATAGACATTTGGGATGTTTCCAGTTTGAAGCTATTATGTATAAACTGCTGTAAACATTCACCTATAAGTCTTTGTGTGGGGTGGTGCCTATGGCTCAAAGGAGTAGGGCACCAACTCCATATGCCTGAGGTGGCAGGTTCAAACCCAGCCCCGGCCAAAAACTGCAAAAAAAATAAAAAATAAAAAAATACTTAAGAGTAGGACTGCTAGGTTATATGGTACATGTATGTTTGTCTTTGTAAGAAACCGTCAGTTTTTCAAAGTGGTTGTACCCCATTTTATACTTAGTCATATATGAGAATTCCAGTTGCTCCACATCCCTAGCAACACATGGTAGTATCAGTCTACTACAGCGGTTCTCAACCTGTGGGTCACAACCCACAAGAACTGTGTTAAAGGGTCGCGGCATTAGGAAGATTGAGAACCACTGGTCTACAATGTCTGTTTTCACTTATTTAAGAGGGGATTAAGCCTGCTATGATGCTCAGGGTAATGATTCCTTTCTATTCAGTGCCTCAAATCAGGGTCTTAAAGATGCAAAAAGCTTAAACTGATTAAACTTTGATTATTTGCCACAGCTATTTATTAACTGCCTGTGTAGGTCTAAAAGAAGTGGCATCTGTGCAGGGGTTCCCAAAGATAAGTGATAGTTAAAGCTATAGTTTAAAAACATACTGGGTTCTAAGCACCTTTCATATATACTTTATGGTAGTAGCCCTGAGTAATCCTTGACTCCTGTGTTTGTGCCTTTGTTTTTGTTTTTATTTTTTTGAGACAGAGTCTCACTCAGTTGCCCTGGGGGTGAGTGCCATGGTGTATAGCACACAGCAACCTCAAACTCTTGAGCTGAAGCAATCCTCTTGTGGTAGCTTCCTGAGTATGAGTAGCTAGAACTACAGGAGCCCACCAGAACGCCCAGATCATTTTTTTTTATTTTTAATAGCGACAGAGTTTTGCTTTGCTCAAGCTGGTCTCAAACTCCTGAGCTCAGGCAAACCACACACCTTAGCCTCCCAAGAGTGCTAGGGTTACAGGAGTGAGCCACTGTGCCAGCCTATATTCATACCTTTGTATAGACTCCTTCCACACTGAATCATGTCTGGCCTGTGGCCAATACAGTAAGGGAAAAGTCACAATGTGTGACTTGGTCATAAAAGACATATGCAGACTCCATTTATTCTCTTGGATCATCCATCTGTTCTAGACAAAGGCAGCTGCCATTTTATAAGGATACTCAAATAGCTCTATTGAGAGGCTCACATAACAAGAAACTGAGACCTCTTGCTGAAATCCAGCACCAACTTGTCAGTTGTGTGACTGAGCCACCCTGGAAGCCAATCTTCCTTCCAGCTCTGGTCCCACCTGCAGATGATCACAGCTTCAGCTGACACTTGCCTGCAGCGCTGAGAGACCCTGAGCTAGAACTGATCAGCTAAGCTACTCCTGAATTCCCGACCCTTAGGAACTGGTTAAGATGATAAATGTTTTATGTCATTACAAGTCACTAAGTTTAAGGGTGACTTGTTACACTTCAATAGATGATTAATACATCCTCACAACAGGTCTATAAGGTAAGGATTAGCAATGTCTCCATGACACAAATAAGGAAACTGAGCCTCTCAGAAAGGTTAAGTGACTTGCCCAAGTAAATGTCAGAGCAGATCTTTTTTCCTTGACAAATAATTTAAATTTCAAGGCAATTTTCACAGAGAAACAATAAAGAGAAACATCAGGCTCAGTGCCTGTAGCACAGTGGTAACAGTGTCAGCCATATACACTGAGGCTGGCGGGTTCGAATCTGACCTGGGCCAGCTAAACAATGAAGACAACTGCAACAAAAAATACCCCAGCATTGTGGTGGGTGCCTGTAGTCCCAGTTACTTGGGAGGCTGAGGCAAGAGAATTGCTTAAGCCCAAGAGTTTGAGGTTGCTGTGAGCTGTGATGCCATTGCACTCTACTGAGGGCAACATAGTGAGACTCTCTCTCTCTCTCTCTCTCTCTCTTTATATGAATATACACACTCAAAAAGCAAATATTAGCTTCCCCCAACCTCATTTCCTCCCCAACATTCCAACATCTTCTCTCAAAATTTCTCAAGCCTACTCAACTTTACGCTCCCCTCCACCCCATCCTGTCCCCGGAATTTCCCACTCAGCAAATTAAAAGCTGGCTACCTTGGAATTGAGTTTTGATTTCAGCTCTGTCTTTCTCTAGTGTCCATGTCCCTAACTACTCCCATTTATAGGGGGGATTTCCTAGGAAGAGCATTAAATTCAAAGACAACAGATGCAAATACAGGAGGGTTTGACAGATTCTGTCTGCTTCTGGGGGAACAGAAGGAAAGCAGCTGGACATGGTTAGGGAGCAACCTTCCTGGGAAAGGAGGTGGCAGGGTAAGGCAGGAAAAGGAGTTTATGTCAAGTTTGAAGAAAGCTGTAGGCTATGCCAACAATTTCATATTTCTACATAACAAAAAACTTTAGGCACAGGAGAGATGGGCTTATTCCTGAGTTTTATAGAGTCTTTGGTGGCTTCACTTGAATTATGCCTTTAATCCGAGCACTCTGGGAGGCTGAGGCAGGTGAAATGCTTGAGCTCGGAAGTTTAAGACCAGCCTGAGCAAGAGCGAGACCCCATCTCTAAAAATAGCTGGGCACCTGTGGAGGGCACTGGTTGTTCCAGATACTTGGGAGGCTGAGGCAAGAGGATCACTTGAGCCTAAGAGTTTGGGGCTGCTATGGGCTATGATGCCATGGCACTCTACCAAAGGTGACAGAGTAAGGATTTTTTTCTGTCTCAGAAAAAAAAAAAAAAAAGAGTGAGACCTTGCCTCTACTAAAAACAGAAAAACTTAGTAGGCATCATGGAAGGTGCCCATAGTCCCAGCCACTTGAGAGGCTGAGGCAAGAGGATCTCTTGAGCCCAAGAGACTAAGTAAGGTTGCTGTGAAGTATGATGACGCCACAGAACCCTACCCAAGGCAACAGAGGGAGACTCTGTCTCAAAGAAAAAAAAAAAAGCTATTAGTAATTAAGATTTACTATGAAGCTACCATAATGGCACAAGGAGAGGTAAACAGACCCAAACATCATGGGACCTTGTTGTATAATAACTGAGGCAAATTAATAAGGGAATTGGTGGACTATTCAATAAGTGGTGCTGAATAATTCACTATACATGTATAAAAATATATGTAAGTCCCTGTGTGACCTTATATACAAAATAAACTGTAGGTGATTTAAATATGAAAACAAACACTTGAAAATAATTTCAAGTGTTTTCAAGGGAGGCCAAGGTGAGTGGATAAGCTAAGGGGATCAAATAGGGAATAACTTTATGTCTTAGGAGAATGGGTGGATTTCTTTTTTTTTTTTTATAATTTTATTGAATCATAATTCTGTACATTGGTGCAATCATAGGGCATGATTCATATACATTCAGAAATGTTTTGATCGTACTGTTATAGATAGCCTTCATGGCATTTTCTTGATCACTATATAAAGACATTGA
>CAUYON010206728.1:0-21808 GCA_963573935.1 Arctocebus calabarensis | reverse complement strand
AACATAGCTCACCGTAACCTATAATTCCTGGGCACAAGCGAGTCTCTTGCCTCGGCCACCCAAGTAGCTGGGAATACAGGCGCCTGCCAAAACACCCCCCCATTTTTTTTTTTTTTTTTTTTTTTTTTTTGGTTGCAGCCGTCATTGTTGTTTGGCGGGTCGGGGCTGGATTCAAACCCGCCAGCTCAGGTGTACGTGGCTGGCGCCTTAGCCCGTTGAGCCATAGGCGCTGAGCCGTTTTCCAACATTTTAATAGGTTTTTTTTTAAAAAAAATCATATATGGATTTTCCCCTAAGTGTCTGAGGAACATTTGAGAGCCTACAATATATACTCCATATGCAACCTTGGTTCAAATTCTAAACTATCTTTAAATAGTATTTAATGTCTTTTTCTTACATGATTGACATCTTTGTGTCATACAAAGTTCTTAACTTAAATTTCCTCATTTTCTGAAGCCTTTTAATTATATGTCATTATATAATATGTACTATTTCATTAAATAAGTTATTAATAGGTAAAAAGGAAATGTATATAATAATAGATTGAAAAAACATTACTACATGATTGGGGAAAGAGTTACCATGACAAGTCTTAGAAAGTATTCTAAAGAACAGCTCCTAAGATAAAAAGTAAAATCCGTTTTCCAAGATTGATTCAATAAGCTAGAATAAAATAATTTTCAAGTAGTTGTGCTATACCAAAGGGGGGGATGTACAGTTTCTCTTAGAGTTAAATGCTTTCAAGAAAAAAAAATTGCTGTGAATAATTCTATATTTAGAACGAAGAAAATAGCATAAATTTAAGATTGGATCATTCTTAGGTTAACGTCCACCACCTGTGGCAGATGTTTGCTCTTAAATAGATGCCAACTGAATATAGGGAGCAATTCAAATTTACCATTTACAGTTAAACTTGAACCTTATTCCAGATCTTCTCAAGTGTGTAACTATAGGCTAAATAAATGCTGTTTATTTAGAGGCATAAATAGAGTGGTAACTGGTATCACAAACATAGTAAAGAGTTACAGCAACCAATTTTAGATAAAATACTAAAAGTGCACTTGAGATCTATTTCTATAATTTCATTTACTAGGGCATGAGGTCCTAGTTTTCTATACAGTATCTCTGCAGCAGTGCTTCCCAACCTTCTTCATTTCATGGCCATCTGTGACTAGCCCCCTAGAGCAAACAGAGGCAGTACTTGAGGGTGGAAGCTGGCTTACACATGCTTGCTGTCCAGAGAGTTGTGGGATCAATGTCTCAGGGTGTCTGTAACCCATCTGTGGCACACAGACATGTTGTGGCCCACAGTTAGGGGAGCTGCGACCTTGCTACTCCAATTGTGACCTGCAGACCAGGAGCACTGGCATTACTGGGAGCTAGTTAAAAATGCTGAATCTTGGTTTCTATCCAGATCTACTAAATCAGAACCTGTATTTTAATAAGATCCCTAGGTAATGCATATGCACATGAATGGATCAGAAGTGCTGCTCTAAGAAACTCAGCACAAAAACTCAATGAATCTAAGCACGAATGTATTTCACAAAAATGTATTCAAAAGTATTTTTCAGGGGCAGCACCTGTGGCTCAAAGGAGTAGGGTGCCAGCCCCATATACCGGAGGTGGCAGGTTCAAACCCGGCCCTGGCCAAAAACTGCAAAAAATAAAAAAAATAAAAAATAAAGTATTTTTCATAATATTCAATTCAATTATGTAAGAGAAAATGAAAAACTTTCATTTTTACAGAAATTTGTTCCTAATTTTTGAAGAGACAAATGTTTACTTAATTAGAAAACAGTGAGCACATGTACCTGCTTGTACACCTGCCGTAAATACATGATTTCCTCCACGGTTCCCAAGGACACAAGCCGCAGGACTTTGACATCTCTGCATTGTCCAATCCTGTATGCTCTGTACAAAGATTAAAGCAAAACAAACAAAAATCAAGTGAAACAACATTGGGTTCAAGAAGTAGCTTTTGTATGTGAGAACAGAACATTATAAAAATTTTAATTTTCAAAGAAACATTTTATGCTTAGATATGCTATATTATTTAGTCAAAAATGTAAAAGTATAAATTCATATAAGACTTGTTCTTGAGAAGAAAAGTATTATAGAAAAAAACCTCTGTAAGTTGACCACGCAAGAGACTACAACAAACTGGTCAACATACAGAAGTTGTCGACATAAGAGCTAGCCCTACTGTACTGATACATACACATGGTACGTGTCTAGTCTATGACAATTAGGTCAACTAGAGGAGGTGGCCAACGTAGGCAGGTGGTCAACTATGGAGGTTCTACTATATATAAATTTCATTTCTGTTACAAACATCACTTTCTTTTGCCCAAAAACTTTCCTTAAATTTAGAGGTTTTTTTTTTTTATGGCAGTCTTAAATTTATGAATAGATTGTTTCCAAATAATTTCATTTATGTAAAACTCCCCAAATGCAAACTAATCCAAAGTGACAGAAAGCAGATCAGTGGTTGTTTAGGCATTGGGGGATGGGGAAGCAGGAGTAGATTACAAAGGGCAGAAGGATAATTTGGGGGTCACAGATATGTTTATTATCTTAATTGTGGCAATGGTTTCACAGGTGCATATATATGCCAAAACTTATCAGTTATGAACTTCAAATATATCCAGTTTGTTGTATGTCAATTATTATCTTCATAAAACAGTTAAAAAAAAATCCTTGGGGAAAAGCAATCAACTGGGAAGTCTATGAAAGTGTGAATTTACAGTCCTCATCCACAGAGATACAGTTCGGTGGGTCCGACTGAATGACTCAGTTGACTAGTACCTGGAGTGTTTTGATGAGGACTAGCGTGCAAACTACAGTTTTAACCAGACTCATCACAATGGTTTAATTATGGGTCTGCTCCCCGCAGCCTCTCCCATGTGGAGGCTTTAGTTGATGCTGAGAATGAGCACCAAATGCCTGTAATAGTTGCTGAGAGGAACATGTGCTGCAAAATATTACAACCTGGGGGAAATTTATTTTGAACTTGTAAGGTTACTCCATATGTTGTTACATTTGGTGTTCCCGCTCCTTCACAGTGATTTCATTGTAATTTATTTCTCACTAACCAGTTTCTCTCTTGAAATTTAATTACTTTAACTATTTTTAAATGTACAGTTCAGTGTCATTGAGTACATTCACATTGTCAGGCAATCATTATAACTATACATTTACACAACTTTTTCATCTTTCTGTACTCAAACTCTGTACCCATTAAACAATAACTCTCCATTCCCTAGTCCCCAGCTACTGGAGACCACCATCCTACTTTCTGTCTCTTTGAATTTGATGACTCTGCGCACAATGTGTTAGTGAAATCATGTAAATCTTTGTCCCTTTCTCGCAAAACCCGGCATCCTTTCCTTGTTGCTGATACTTGAGGAAAAACAGTCAGTCTCTCACCATTGAGTATGACAGTAGTTGTGGGTTTTTCATACATGGTCTTTATGTTGAGGAAGTTCCCTTTCATTTTTAACTTGTCCAGCGTTTTTACCATAAGAGGGTGGAATTTTGTCAAATGCCTTTTCTGCGTCAACGAAGATGATTATGTGTTTTATTCGTTCATTAGTTAATTTGGTATGTCGCTCATTGATTAATTTTTATAGATTGCTGAACCATCCTTGTATTCCTGGAATAAATACTACTTGATGTATCCTTCAATATGCTGCTGAATTTTGTTTGCTAACATTTTATTGATTACTTTTGTGTTAATAATATTCACAGAGACATTGGTTGGTAGTTTTCTTATACAGTTTTTGTCTGACTTTGGTACTGGGATAATGCTGGCCTCAGAATGGATTAAGAAGTGTTTCCTCCTCTTCAATTTTTTGGAAGGGCTTGAGAAGGACTGGTGTTAATTCTTTGAATGTTTGGTAGAATTTACCAGTGAAGCCACCTGGTCCAGACTTTTTCTATGTTGGGAAGTTTTGATTACAGATTCAATCTCCTTACATAGCTATAGATAAATTTAGGTTTTCTATATCTTCATGATTCAGTCATGGTAGGTTGCACGTTTTTAGGAATTATACCATTGTACCTAGGCTATTCAATTTGTTGGTATGTTAATTATTCACAGTACTCTGTTATAATCCTTTTTATTTTTGTAAAATCAGTTAATAACATCCCTTCTTTCATTTCTAACTTCACTTATTTGAGTCTTCTCCCTTTTCTCTTAGTCAACCTAGCCAAAGGTTTGTCAATTTTCTTGATCTTTGTAAAGAAGCAACTCTTGGTGTCACTGATTTCCTCTGTTGTTTTTCTGTTCTGTTTTACTTATTTCCACTTTAATATTTGTTATTGCCTTCCTTTAGCCAGCTTTGGATTTATTCTTTCTCTAGTTCCTTAAAGTGGAAAGTTAAAGACTGTTGATTTGAGACCTTTCTTCTTTTTAATATAAGCATTTACAGCTATAACTTTCCCTCTCAGCCCTACTTTTACTGTATCCTGTAAGTTTTGGCATGTTGTATTTTAATTTGTCTCAAGATATTTCCTAACTTCCTTTGTATATTCTTCTTTGATCCTTTAACTGTTTAAGAGTGTGTTGTTTAATTTTCACATTTGTGAATTTTCAATTTTTCTTCTGTTGCTGATTTCTAGTTTCATTGTACTGTGATTGGACTACAGGCTTACAAAATGTGCTTCTTAAGTAAGAAAGTCAAAAGTACTCCTAGACCCATGGGCTACAGAATGGATGCTCTATTAGCAGCTGGCTCTATACTTTATGCCTCTCACAAAAGAAGGAGGCCCCACTGCATAGCTGCTTCTACTATTCTTCAAAATATTGAAACAAAGATTTTTTCCCTAAAAGTTTGGGCAAAAAAAGGTATGCATTATACACAGGAGCAGATTATACACAGCAAAACAGGTAACTGGCCTAATTTCAATATTGCTATGTTTTAGGAAATAGGGTGGCCTGAGGGGAGGGAAAGAGATGGGTAAATGACTAGTCAGTGGATTAGTCAGACCACAAATAATATTTAAGTTTATAATATTGTGAAAATTATCAAAATGTGACACATAAACATGAAGTGAGCATATGCTATTGGAAAAATGGGGCTGACAGACTTGCTTGATGGGTTTGCCACAAATCTTGAGTTTGTAAAAAGTGCAGTCTCTGCAAAACACAGTGTCTGTGAAGTGCAGTAAGACAAGCTATGCCCGTGTAAAAACTTAGTAAATATTAGTAAACAAATGCTTGATTCAAATAATTTATATTCTTAGTTATTTTGCCTGGTTTATCTATTAATATTTTATTATTATTATTATTTTTTATTTTTGGACACAGGGTCTCACTATGTTGCCAAGGCTGGAGTGCAGTGGCTATTCACAGGCGCGATCCCACTACTGATCAGCATGAGAGCTTTGACCTGCTCCGTCTCCAACTTGGGCCGGTTCACCCCTCCTCAGGCAACCCTATGGCCCTTCACTCCCAGGAGGTCATCATATTGATGGCGAACTTAGTGTGGACACCCAATCGGCACAGTGCACTGCAGCCCAGAACTCCTGGACTCAAGTGATCCTCCTATCACAGCCTCCTGATAATACAGGCATGGTGAAGCCTGGCATGGTGAAGCATGTACATGCACCACCATGCCTGGGTAGCTATTAATTTTTGATGGAGGAATATGAAGTAATTGTGAATTTCCATTAATTGTGAATTGCCCATTTCTCATAACACTATAAGAATTTTGGCTTTGTTAAGTACTAATTGTTACACCTTCCTGACAGATTGTGCCCTTCTTTGTTTTACTTAATGCCTCTTGCCTTAAATTTTATTAATATTTTCCTTTATGTTCATATTGCCATTCATTCTTATTTACCTCCTCCCTGATTAGATTTTTTATATTATTTTCGACCTTCTATGTCATATATATATATATGTATTATAACAAGAACAAAGTCTGTATCTAACTTTTCCTTTTTGTTCCCTTCTTTTTAAAGAGATTTCTACACAAGAATGAATAGCCTAGCAATGGGGAGAGGAAAAGAGGGAGAAGAGAGCGGGGAGGAGAAAGGAAGATTGGCAGGATCTCCCCTGATGTGCAGGTGAGGGTGTCCAGCACCCACCTGGGTGAAGGGCTCAGCTACAACTTGAACTTATCTTACAAATGAAAACAATACAACCTAAACATCTGTCTCAACACAGGGTCTCACTATGTTGCCAAACATTAATACTTCACATTAATCTGAAATTTTTTTTAAGTTTTAATATATTTATATTTATGCTTAGATTTATTTCTGAAACTGCCTATTATGTTTAGTATTTGTCATATTTTCTAAAATTTCTCCACCTGCTTCAACACATGCTGTAGTTATTGTTTGCTGAAATAATTACATTTTCTTGGTACTCTTCTTATTTCTTTTGGAAATTTAACATCTATAATAGTTTTTCAAAGTGGCGTTGAGGACCAATTACATCACAATCACTTGGGCAATTTTTTCTTGTGGCAAAACATACATTAGATTTACCATTTTAACTATTTTTAAATGTATAGTCTAATGGTATTAAGCAAATTCACAGTTTTGCAAGCATCATCACTACTCATCTGTACAATGTTTTCATCATCCCAACTGAAACACTGCGCCACAGTAACTTTCATTCCTCCCTGCTCCTGGCTCCTGATAACCCTAATTCCACTTTCTATCTCTGTAAATTTGACTAGTCCAGTTATCTTATATAAGTGAAATTATACATTATTTGTCCTTTTGCTTCTGACTTATTTCCCTTGGCATAATGTCTTCAAGTTTTGTCCATGTTGAAGCATTCAACAGTATTTTATTCCTTTTTAAGGCTCAATAATATACACTGTATGTATATATAACACTTTTATTTATCCATCCATTCATTAATAGGCATTGCTTTCACATTTTAGCTATTGTGAATACAAGTGTTGTGAACATGAGTATATATTTATTTAAGACTCTGCTTTCTTTTTTGTATATACCTAGAGTGTAAGTGTAATTGCAGATGATATGGTAATCTATATTTGATTTTTCAGGAACCATACTATTTTCTACAGGGGCTGCACCACTTGCCATTTCCACCAGTAATGCACAGGGGTTAGATTTTCTCCACATCCTCACCATGACTTATTGCCTTATGTTTTGTTTGTTTGTTTCAGTGCAGATGTTTTCTTTCTGGTTTTTCCTTTTTCATTGCTTTAAATTTCAGAATATTATGAGAGTTCACACATTTTAGTTAAATAACTTGCTTCTGTACAGATCAAGTCAAAGTTCTAAGTATGTACTCACCCAACTAGTATGCACTGTACCCGTTAGGTGTGAATAATTTACCCATCCACTTCTCCCCCCCCCACTTGCTTTTCATTAAGTATTACTTCCCTATGTACAAATAGTGTTGGTCGATTAGTTCCAATTTAGCACTGAGTACATGTGGCGTTTTTTGTTTTTTTTAAACATTCTTGCAATACTTTACTTGGAAAAATCGTCCTCCAGTTCCATCCAGGTTATTACAAAAGGTACTAGACTATCACTTTGGGGGGGCTTAGTAGTACTCCATACATTTTATTAATCCATTCATGTAGTGGTGGGCACCTGGGTTGTTTCCACTTTTTTGCAATTGTGAATTGTGCTTCTATAAACATTCAAGTGAATTGTCTTTTTTATAAAATGTCTTCTTTTTCTTTGGGTAAATACCTAGTAGTGGGATTGCTTGGTCAAATGGTAGGACTACTTATAGTTCTTTGAGGTATCTCCATATAGTTTTCCATAAAGGTTGTACTAGTTTGCAGTCCCACCAACAGTGTATAAGAGTTCCTTTCTCTCCTGATCCATACTAGTATCTACTGTTCGGGGACTTTTTCATAAAAGCCATTCATGGTGTGCTTTGGCAATATCTCATTGTGGTTTTTTGTTTTGTTTTGTTTTGTTCAGTTTTTGGCAGGGACTGGGTTTGAACCCGCCAACTCCGGCATATCTGGCCAAGTGCCCTACTCCTTTGAGCAACAGGTGCTGCACTCATTGTGGTTTTGATTTGCATTTCTTTGATGTTAGAGATGTTGAGTGTTTTTTTCATGTGTTTGTTGGCCATTAGTCTATCTTCATTTGAAAAGCTTCTGTTCATGCGTTTTGCCCCACTTTTTATGAGTAATGGGGTTTGAGTTTTTCTTGCTCATTTGCTTGAGTTTCTTGCAGATTCTGATTATCAACCAGATGTATAGCATCAAAATATTTTCTCCTATCCTGTAGGTTGTCTATTTGCTCTTTTGAGTGTGTCCTTGTCTGTGTAGAAGCTTTCTAATTTGATCAGGTCCCATTTATTTTTGTTGTTGCTATAATTGCTTTTGGGGCCTTCTTCATAAATCCTTTGCCTAGGTTGATATCTATAAGAGTTTTTCCAACATTTTCTTCTAGAATTCTTATTGTTCTGTGCCTTAGGTTTAAGTCTGTTATCCATCATAAGTTAATTTTTGTTGAGTGGTGAGAGGTGCAGATCCTGTTTCAGTCTTCTACGTCTTCCCAGCACTATTCATTAAACAGGGATTCTTTTCCCCAGTATATGATTTTGTCTGCTTTGTCAAAGATCAGATGGCAATTTGAGGATGGTTTTATATCTGGGTTCTTGTTTTGATCTCTAGGTCTATGTCTCTGTTTCTGTGTCAGTACGATGCTGTTTTAGTTACTATAGCCTTTGTTGTTTTTAATTTTACAATAGTCCTAATGTGTGAAGTGGTATCTCATAGTTTTGATTTCTATTTCCCTAATGATTAATGATGTTGAGCGTATTTCCATGTGCTTTCGGCATTTATACAGGGTGGCCATAAAGTACACCAATTAAAAAAGCAATTTAAAATTGCACACAAACTTTATGGCCACCCTGTATGTACCATATTATCTTCTTTAGAGAAATGCCTCTTCAGATCCTTTGCTCAATTTTTAAGTGGAGTTTTTTGTTATTGAATTTTAGGAGTTCTTTAAATATCCTAGATAACAATACATTATTAGATATGTGATTTGCAAATATTTTCTCCCATTCTGTGAGTTGGCTTCTTATTCTGTTGATTGAGTCCTTTGATGCACAAGCTGGGCGTTTTCTAAAATGTAGCTTGTAGAGTTCCATTTTAGTCCTATAGAATTAGAATGCCTGGAGGGTAGAGTCTGAGCATGGGGCAATTACTATGCCCCACTCTTTACTTGTCACCCCTAAATTTTTGGTAGCATTTAAAAACAATTTTTGGCATACATTTTGAGAACTGACCAGGATATTCTGATCCTTTGCTGAGAGGAGAAAAGTTCTAACATAATTTTACCCTGCCTCTATCTCCATCTTGATGTTTATTGAAATTACATGAAGTTTTAGATCTAGATTGTTAACTAATTTTTTTCATACCATTCCTTTGTATTGGGAGAATTCTTTATAACTGCATTAAGTCACTCAGCTACACTATCAACAATGTTTTAGACCTGACTATAAATATGAGAACACTCTTTGACTATCACTGTTAATAGTTTGTCTTCTTAATATTTCATTTGTTGAATTATATCCTTGAGCAATGTTTTTAGACCATGGGCAATAAAGTTTCTGAATTTCTGGATAGCAACAGTTGCTTTTGTTTTGCACTTACATATTAACATTTTAGTCATTGATTACAACAAGTCAAAATAATTTTCTTTCACATAAAGTCGTATGTATTTTTCACTCTGACGACTCTATTGTCAGCTAGAATCTTACACTGCAGATGAAAATCTGTTCTTCAAAGTCTGATCTGCTAAAATGAGTATGATTCTTATTTCTACGTTGACAATTTATTTTTTCCTTTTTGTTTAGTTTTCAGAAATCTTTCCCTTCTTGTTTCTTACTCTGGAATCATTTAGCCCTTCTTTTATCATTGAAATTTAGAAATATCACCAAAATATATATTTTTCCTACTTCTCAGTCATTATTGCTACTTAGTACTCAGTGCCTCTTTAAAATTAACAAAAATTTTCTCCAATTTCTTTTCCATTGTCTCCTCATCCTCTAGTCTCTCTGTTCTTTTTGTTTTGAATAGACAGATAATGATTCCTGGTATTTTTCCTTAATTTCTCTTTACAAATGTGTCCTATCTATTTGTTACCTGACTTTGTATTTTAAAATATTCATTCTTTTTATCTTCCATATCAATTTCTACCCTTAGTCCTCTCCATTTTATTTTCAGACCTTCTACTGAGTTATTTTGGTAATAGTTTTAATTGCTAAGAACTACTTTTGTTTTCTCTGTACCTTTTTTCTTGGTGTTCTATTTGTATTTTATTATTTTCAATGTCTGTTTTCCACAATGGCCCTTCTCTTTTATGCTACTAGTTTTTTAAAAATGTCCCATAATTCTTAATTTTCCATTCATAATTAAAATGAGGAAGCAGGGGGATCACACTGGAAAGCTGGTTTGGGTTTCCATGCAGATAACATGTCTGTTTCATCATCTCGCCTTTTGTATCCTGTGAAGATCTGGGACTACTTCAGGTTTGGCTCTGCTGTATAATCTGCTTCCAACACCCTTTCTAGGAACCTTTCTATAGTCAGATCCTCATTTATTTATAAAATTAGTGAAATTATTCTTTCAGCTTTAATCAAGGAGCACCTGTTAAAGCCAACCCCTCTGCAAAAATAGAGTGTGGGAGAGGAATGTGTCTTACAGCAAGCACATTAATTTCCCCAAAGGATACACTCTGCCTACTCCTACATCCTGTAGTTGCTAACCTCATGCTTGAAATTTCTCTAGTCTTTCTTGAAGTCTTTGGATTGTGGTTTTTCTCTGCTGGCATCTTTATTACACAGATTCTATTTTGTTTTCTATCTTCCGGGATTTTCTCAAACTTCAGATCTATTAGGAGAGAACTGACATAGTTTCATGCCGTATTATGGATTTATTCTTTCTTCAAAAGCCATTTCTGTCATCGTAATGGGATTTTGAGATGGATGGAAAACAAATGGCTGTGATTGGCCTGATATTTGGATTCAGAAACTCAGGGTTATCTTAAATAGAAGTTTTCACAAGATTTCCCCTCTTTTCTAATCATAGTTATATTATAATAAGATGAAAAGTTCAGGAGTATTTTTAGATTAACAGTATATACAAATTACTTTAAATTTTTTCAGTATTATACCTGTCAATGGCTTGAAGATCATTGGCTGGATTCCAAGTGGGATCAAATAATACAACAACATTGGCACCAACAAAATTGAGGCCAAGTCCACCAGCCCTGGAGGAAATAAGACACAAAGCACAGTGTAATTCAATTGTGCCAGATTTCTATAGCCAAAATAATACAAGATTGCATTATCTTCAGAAAAAATAAGATGATTAAAACATAGCTATTTCACAAATGAAATTCTATGCATATATTCTTTTTCTACTACTATAGTAAAGTGGTAGAAAAATTCAGCCATCAAAAGTGACTTAAAAAGTCAGCTATTAGAGTGCTTGTAAATAAGTTATCTTATACACTTAAGTATTACTTCTATAAGATTTTCCTAACATAATTTTAGAAAACTATTATGCATTCTAGCTAAATAAAGTAGTAAAGACATTTAAAAATTAACTCAAGGAATAGATGCACATCTCTTTATTCCTCCAAAGTATAGCTAAAAATCCTGGACATTATTTATAAACTAAACATAAGACTCTGAACGATGGAGAGAAGACAAATATGTTATGGACTACAAGACTTAAGGAACAACTTAGATTTCTTTTTTGCTTAATATATCCCAGGTTGGGTTCTAGAGAAGCCAGTGAACTGGAAATACCAACAGTCTCAGATGAAAAATGCCCTAAGAAAAAGCTTTTTTTCCTTTAGCCAAAGAACTAGGAAAGGTGCAGCCTTGCAAGACAGAAGGATCACCTACTCCGCCAAATACCAAAGGATGGTCTATGGCCTGGCCCCTGTCCTGGTCAGCAAAGGTTGAATGAAGATGCTGGACTTCCACCCTTGCCTCGCTTCAACAAGGCACTGCTCATCCCTTCCGAGGTAGGTCAGAGAAGACTGAGAGAGAAGCTGGGACTTTAGGTTTTCCCTCTATGGTATCAGGGGAGGCTATCTGCAAGCAGGAATAAAGCACCTCCCTCTGAGGGGGTCATCAGAGATCAACAGGGAATCTGAATTTCTACCCCTACTTACATAGCATGATGTCATAGGAGGTATACTAAAACAGAAGATTTAGATAAGATATGGAACCTTATAAAATAATACCCAAAATATCCAAGATACAATAAAAAAATCACCTGTACCAAGAACCAGGAAAATTTCAACTTGAATGAGAAAGACAATCAATAGATGATAACACGGAGATGAATCAGATGTTGAAATAATATGATAAATATTTTAATGTGGTGGAAATATCCTTTAGGAGGGAAAGGGAAATTATAGCATTTTCACATTAAGGAAAACTAAGATAATTAGTCACCAACAGATTTAACCTAAAAGAATGGCTAAATGAAGCTCATTAAACATAAAGGAAATGGTAACAGAAGAAGGCTTGGAACTTCAGAAAGGTAAAAACATCAGAACTGGTAAAAATAGGAGTGAATATAAAAACATTCTATTTCCCATGAGTTTCATAAAGCGTATTTCATGGTTAAAGAGAAACTGTAACACCACCTGACACACTGCTCAGTGTATACAGTAAATGCCTAAAACAATTATATTTTAAAAGTGGGGTAGGAAAACAGACTTAAACACAAGTAAGCTAAACTTACATAAGGTTTCTACACTTCATTCAAATTGGAAAAACAGTATGTAGATAGACTGTGAAAAGTTACCATGTATATTGTAATACCTAGGGCAATCCTGAGGAAAGCTATACAAAAGCAGTATACTAAAAAGCACTATAAAAAATAGATACAGAATCCTAATAAATATTTAAATAATAGAAACAGTGGAACCAGAAATAGGAAGTAAACAGAAAAAGTTAAATACAGTAGACCTCTTTCTGTAAGTTGACCACCTAAGGAGCTATAAGGATCTGGTCAACATACAGAAGTGGGCAACATAAGGAATTTCCACTGAGGGCATATAGTACATGTCCAGTCTATGAAAATTAGGTCAACTTAAAAAGATGGTCACTATAGGGAGGTGGTCAACTATGGAAGTTCTACAGTATATCAATAATTACCTTAAAGGGAGTAGCCCAAATATGCCATTTTAAATCAGTGATTGGCAGAGTAGATTAAAAAAAATGATCTAACAATATGCTATCTACAAAAAACCTCTTTAAATATGATGACATATATAGGCTGAAAGTAAAAGAATTATAAAAGATATGCCATACAAATATTAAGAAAAAAAGCAGATTTGGTGATACATGTGTTAACATGAGACGCAGTTTACATCAGAGCAAAGACAATTACCAGAGAAAAGAGAGATGCTACATGATGATAAAAAGATCAATTTACCAGGCGAACATACCAAAATAACAGAACTGAACTACACATGAAGTCAAACTAATAAAGCTGAAAAGAGAAATAGATAAATGCATAATTATAGCTGAGGATTTCAATATCCCATATTTAGTGATTGACAAAACTATAAGAGAGAAAATCAGCAAGGATATAAAAGAAGAAAACAACCAACCCACAGAATCTAATCGACATATATGAAACACTGTACCCAAGAACAGCAGAATGCACCCTTTTCCCCCCAGTGCCCATAGAACATTTACCAAGATAGATCAAATTCTGGGCCATAATACAAACCTCAACAAATTTAAAAGAACTGAACTCATACTGAGTATGTTCTCTAATTGTAATGGAATCATTTCTATATATTATAAAAATATATAACAGAAGGACAAAAGAAAAAACTTCTAAACACTTGGAAATTAAACAACATGCACCTAAACAGCCCATGGGTCAAAGAAAAAAATCTGAAAAGGAATTTTAAGACACAAAGAATAATAAATAATAATATTATTTAATAACTCAATAAAAATTAAAATAGAACACACCAAAATATATGGGATGTAGTTAAAGCAGTGCTTTGAAGAAAATTTATACCACTAAATGCTAACATTGGAATAGAATAAACGTCTCACAATAATCAGAAGGCTTACCCCCGAAGAAACCAGAAAAAGAAGAGAAAACATAAAGCAAGCAGAAAGAAGAAAACAAATATGAGAGCAGAAAACAACAAAATTGAACACAGGAGAAAAAAAATCAATGAAACAAAAAGTTGGTACTTAATTCCAGTAAGAATGACAAAAATAAAATGAGAATACACAAATTACCAATACTGGGAATGAAACAGATGCTATCACTACAGCTCCTGTACACTACAGCTATTAAAAGGATCAGGGAAAAACTTTATACTCATAAACTCAACAAGTTAGAAGAAATGAACCAATTCCTCATAAACCACAACTGGCTAAATTAAACTAAATAGACAATTTGAATAATCCTATAATCATTAAAGGAAAGGAATATGTATTTAAAAACATCTCAGGAAAAAAACCCTCCAAGCCAAGATAGGTCCACTGGGGAATTTTACCAATACATAAGAATTGATACCAGTTTTATACAACATGCACATCAAGAGATGTTCAAAATCAGTAGCCATTAGGAAATGCAATTTTAAACCACAGTGAGATGTCTCTACATACCCATCAGAGTGGCTAAAATAAAATCCAGTGACAACAGCAAATATTAGTGAAGATGCAGAAGAACTTGATCATTCATACATTGCTGTAAGGAATGTTAAAAATAATATAGCCACTCTGGAAAATAATTCAGCAGTTTCTTTTAAAACTTAGTACATAACTACCATATGATCTAGCAGTTGCGCTAACCCAGATAATTGAAAACAAACGAACAAAAACTGATACAAAAACGTTCATCAGCTTCATTTGTGATCATTGAAAACTTGAAAAAACCCAGATGTCCTTCAGCAGGTAAATGTTTAAACAAAGTGGTATGTCTGTACCATATACTACTCAGCAATAAAAAGGAAAAAAATCACTGATACATGCAACAATTTGGGTAAATTTCCAAGGAATTCTGCTGAGTGAGAAAAGAAAAATTTTAAATGTTGCACATATTGTATAATTCCATTTACATAACATTCTTAAAATGGTAAAATTATAGAAATGGAGACCAGATTAGTGGTTTCCAGGGGTCAGGGACAAAGGGGAGAGAGGAAAGTGGGTGAGGCTATGAACATGAAGGATTCTTGTGGTAAAAGAATTACATATATCTCCACCGTGTCAAAGTCAGCATCACCGTTATGACACTGCACTATAGTTTTACAGTTGTTACATTGGGGGAAACTGGGTGAAGGATATATGAGATCATTCCATATTATTTCTTAAAGCTACTTATGAATCTACAAATATCTCAAAATAAAACATTCAGTTAAAAAGTATGACTAACAATAACATCCATATAGACTTAACATATAGACTTAGCATACAAAATCTCCTTTTGGTATTAAGAATCATTTCCACAATCACATATTGATAACAACGTAGGCAGCCAAGACTCTACAAAGTACATTTCGGACCCATCACAGTGAACACAGAGAGAAGCGAGGGTTATATTGCACTGAGATGCCATGTGTTCTCTATTTCTGCTGAGAAGAAAACACGATGAAATAACACCAATGCTTACTTTATAATGAGCTACATTTTACACTTTGCTGGATCCACAGTTCTTCTCTCTACATATTTCTTTTTTTGGCTGATGATAGCACTATATACTCACTCATCAAAGACAAAGCCGCCCTAGGTACCACAGACTTTTTGTTCTCTGTCACCAATCTGCTTCCCACTGAAGGTTAACCAATATCAAGTCCTATCGGGTTCACCTCAAAAATGTTTTTCTCACAAGTGTCTTCTCCAACCCTATTACCACTGCCCTGTTTCAAGTTGTTATTACATTGCATTTGCATATATTACTTCATCAGCCTCCTAACTGTCCTCCTTTACCTCAGACCTAAAGTCCATTGGCCCTTTACATAAAAATTATTATAAGCATGGAATATAAAAAATTAAGTATCCCATTTCTGTTTAAAACCACACAATTGTCATGCATTAGAGACCAACTCCTCAGGCCTCAATGAGCAGGCCTAGCTTCTCTATAGCTGGGGATATCATACTAGTCATTCTTGAACTTTACCCATGAACTACCAAAATACTTTTAGTTACCATCACATCATTTTCTTTACTCTCTTCTTCACCTAACTTCACTTGTCCTTCAAGCATCACTGATAAAGCCTGAACTAAATATTTATCTTCCTCTACCCTGCATAGCCTCACAGTATTGGAACTATCATTTTACGTATTTCTGAACAACTCTTCCTCTACCTCCATGCTTTTAAGTTACAAACCCTAAAAGAGTTGCCTCCTTCTCCAGGACCTGTTATAGAATGGACATCCTCAATCACTTTGTTAAACTGAGCTTTGTTAAGTTAACAAATGATTCTCCCTGTTTAGTAACACACCCAGCTCTTCCCTGTATCTATCCTAACACTAGCCACTTAAGTTCTCTGATCATTTTTATTCCTACACTGTTCTCTTTGCCTAAAATACCCTTTACCTAAACCTGTTTTTCCTTTTCTGTCTAGTAAAATATTATCTATAAAGAGCCAATTTAAACATCACCATCCTTCTATGGTCTTTTAAAATCTTTCTACGTGGTATTCCTTAAATGCTTACAGAATCACACACATGACTCCAGTAAAGCATTTATTGGATTATATTGCTCCTCAAAGGCAAAAAATTCTCTTATTCTTCTTGGTCAACATTAAGGGTCAATAAAAACCACTGAACTGAACAAAAAAGTATGAGATTGAGATAAAATAAAGCAGTAAAGGTAGATTTAACAATAGGTATATAACATGGTTCTAATGATACATTTGAAATGAGTAGTTTAGAATCTCTTTCTCTTGGGATATATAATAAAAGTAACATCCTCATCTTTCTGGAGAAGTTAAGAGAGTTTTTTGGAAGAAGTTACAAGGAACAGAAAATGACTTTTCCCCAGAGTCTTTCAAAGTTTATGAAACATGGTGCTGGACTACTTAGAGGCACCTATATCATCTGGAAACACTTAATTTTAAAGTATAGTACCCCATATTCTTAATTCTTAGAAGTGAATAATTATGAAAGCATTATGCTTCAAGTTCTACAGTGTGCTTAGAAGATAAATAGAAAGCTGATAGATAAACATTAAAAATTAAATATTTTCCAGGAAAATGAGGGCAAACCAAAAATGAAGAAGGCATGGAATCCAAGCAAAAAAAAAATTAATCTAAAGCAGAAGAGCAGTGATTTAAAGTTACAAAAGTAGTTTCTAGACAAATAGTAATAAAAAATAATAAATATCTCTTTCATAACACAGATTCCAAACTGTGTAAAGTTGATAAACTACAAGATAATGAACACTGGCAAAATAATGGCTAGGCCAAATATGAAAATGATTCTGCTGAAATATAAATTAAACCATTGCAAAACAAGGAAAAAATAAAAAACGAACTATGTGCTTTTTATAAAACATAGATGAAGGATATATTTATTATATTATATAAAATCCTTTATATAGTGACTTATGCAATAAACTATGCTTCAAATTCAGTCACAGGAAAATAAAAATCTAAAACTTTTTCACTTTCTAATCCATTCTCTATATTAAAAACAAACACTTTCTAAACTTGATAAATAAAAGCATGTATCATTATTGTCTGCATTTGTATACTATGATTAGTTTTTCAAACAAGTCATTTCTATATTTATATCTTTTACCTAGCAATTCTATTTCTAGGAATCTGTGCTATGGAAATAGTTCTATCAATAGGTAAAGACATTTGCAGGTATAGTCAAGATGCCTAGCAGAAACAAAGCAAAACCACACAGGTGGAAAACTCCTACAACCAGTCACCAAAGGATTTCCACAGAGAAAAAAGTTTTACTGAAGATAAGCTCAAAAGAAAAAAAAAATTAGAATGTGAAGAAACCATCTTCCATAAGCAAGAGCCAGAGAAATCCACATATAGGATTAGCACCTCTGAGTACCAAGTAAACAGAAAAAATGGCATTCCAAAACACTAAAATAAGTATGATTAAAATTACTAAGAAATAAAAGAAAGGCTAGAAATCATAAAGAACAAAATCTAAGTAAAATAATAAGGCAGATCTGAAAAAGCCAAATAGGACTTCTATTTAAAAATTAAAAATTTAATGGATGGGTTAAATAGCGATTTCTGACAGATACGGGGGAAGAGGTAATTAGGAAGCTGAGCTGGAGGTGAGCAGAAGAGGTGAGACTACTGCTCGTCATTTCAGGTTCTGTACCATTTGAACTGCTACTGAGCACTTTTATCACTTCGAAACATTATTTTTATTTCTTTTTTTTTATTAAGTCATAAACACATAGATCATGTATACATTAATGCACTGTACTGATTTTATATACAATTTGGGATGCTTATGTCGAATTAGTTAATATATCCTTCACCTCATTTACTTATTGTGTTAAGACATTTATACTCTATACTTAATAGATTAGACACATACCCTTGAAATACGCACCACAGGTGTAGTCCCGCCATTTACCCTCCCTCCATCAAACTGCTCCCCTCCCATCCCACCCCCTTCCTCTTCCCTCCTTCATCCTGAAACATTTTAAAATTAAGAAAGTATATGTGTGCTTTACATAACTTAATTGAAGAAAGCATTCTATGCCATTTAATGCTCTGTACATAAGAACTCATGTGAGAAATTACTTCTTCAATTCATTTACAGGAAAATGGAAACCTAAAGCTTCTCTCTTTTTTGCCTGAGTTGTAGGAATTCAAGAATATTTTCAGTGCTCAACAGTAGTGGCTCATTCATAAACATATTTTATTCTTTAAGTTAATTTTTATTCTTACTTAATTTTTACTTTGTGCATTTTATATATGTTTAAAGTCCCTTGAAATTTCTTTTGAAAGATTCGAGTGAATCTATAAAATTCTTACTAAATATCAAAAGTTATAGATTTGTTATTCTCCCCAAAAGGAATTACTCTACTTAGCTGTTCATATTGATTTAAATCTTTCTCTAAAGTGTGTATATTCTTTAAAAGCTCTTAATGAGGTATTCATCAACAGGTGCTAGAACCAATTTACCTTTTATAAAATTTCTTAACGATGGAGCTGCTTCAGTTGAGACAAGACAGAGGCAGAGGAGAAAATGCCTGGCCCACTAGCACCCTTTCTAGAACTCCCTGAGCACAGTTGGAAAACTGCTACTACCATGATTCTCACTTATCCAATTTAATAAGAAGTCTGATTTTTCTAACCATAAGACATGAGTCAAAATACTACCGAGAAAATTCCTGGAAGGAAACACTCTTTTTTTTTTTTTTTATTGTTACCTTTAAGCCCAAATTTATAAGGAGAATTTAGTGATAATAAAGGAAATGAAAAAAAAAGTTAGGTAAAACTCAAGATATTATTTTAGTAATTATAGAGTTTTTGCTGTTTCTCCTTAAAGCCAAATAAAACAAGACAATATAAGCCTACCCACTGAAAATTAATCCAGAATAGTTTAAAAATTACCCTAAATCTTAAAAACAATTAGATCAAAATCAAGTGATCAAATTTTATTTTCTTACATTGTAGAGACAAGGCAAATGTTAACATCTTGTGTACTGTTGAACTCTTTGACGATCTTGAGTCTTTCCTCTGATTTGGTACTTCCATCCAGTCTTCGATAATCAAGCCCAGATGCCATACAGTATTGCTGCAGCACGTCCAGCAACTAGAGGGAAGGAATGCAGACAGGCACACAGGAGTTCTTGGTTGATCAGGTTTCGTACCATTACAGAGATTAGCTTTACTGAGTATTAATTATCAGTGCTCAAAACTTCTTGTAATTTCAAGAGCAATAAATATCTTTCTAACTCTGATCCATACATTTCTCCCTGTTATCTTAAAACTGGCTTTAATGTTCAGCTATCTTTGTAAAAAATAATAATAATAATCTTTCATTTTTTAAAAAAAAACTGAAATTAAAAAGAAAATTACTAGTCAAACCATTTATTTAAATATATTTCACTATTTGTGCTATTTTCTAAGTTCTAAAATATCTTAAATGTCTTAAAGGATACTTAATTAGTAATAACATCAACAGAAAATAAAAATCAAACTTTGGGTTTGATATTTAATGGTAATCCTAATATCATAGAATTGTTTTTTTATTTTTATTTTTTGGGGGGACAGACCTCTTACTTGGTCACCCTTGGTACAGCGCCATGGTGTCTTAGCTCACAGCAACCTCAAACTCTTGGGCTCAAGCAATTCTTTTGCCTCAGCTTCCCAAGTAGCTGGGACTACAGATGCCCGCCACAACAACTGCCTATTTTTAGAGATGGTGTGTCACTCTGGCTCAGACTGGTCTCAAACTCTTGAGCTCAGGCAATCTACCTGCCTCGGCCTCTCAAATGCTGGGATTACAGTCATGAGCCACCACATTCAGCATTTAAAATTCATTTAAATGTCTGTTGAAAATTTCTACATTGCTCACCTCATGACCATCTCCTACTGTGTAGTTAAGACAGAAAATGTGGCTGTAAGCTGTCCTGTTCCTTATGCTTTATGCCTCAGCAGTTAGGGCTAAGCCAATCAAGAATGTGATGTGCTACAGATGACACTCACCTTGGTGGAAAAAGAAAAGAGAAGAACTTTATCTCTGTTTTTCCTGCAGTGATTTAAAAGCTGCTGAAGGACCTGAAAATGAACCACAGAATCTCAGTGAACCAGTTTCAACTAAAAGTACACTTTATACATACAAATATCACTTGAGGATTTCTTTAAAATTAGTTTTATATAATACTAACATCAGCCATTTTTTCTAATTCACTTTATTTTTTCCAAGTTGGAGAAATAAAGTATTAGATATTACATCAAGTGTTATTCATCATTATATTGTCAATAAGGAAGTACAGTTCCCACAGACTTTTATTTCATCTCATCTGGTTTTAATAAAAAGGAAGCATTTTAGATTATGGGATGCATTTAAATAGATTAATTTCCAAAATACACTTACTTTATCCCTACAATATGTTAAGAAACTAAATTATAGAGCAATATTCCTTTTAGGAAGTATTTAAACTGTCTATTGATAGATAAAATACGCTCAACTACATTTAGGTTCTAAATTTCTTCATATTTATTTTCTTAGAATAATCAGTCAGATACCCACCTCTTCTCATTTTCTCCCCTTTGTTTCTCTATTTACAGTAAGCTCTGACTTCCAGATTTGATTTTGACCTCAAAATGCCAATAATCTGCCCCCACACAAAGTGCTTATAGGGAGGAAGCAGACAGCCCAAAGCCTTGTGTATAACAGTAATACTGTTATTTTTATTTCCACATCTGGCAATGACACCTCCAGAACACTGTGGAAAAGCAATCCACAGAGGGAAAAAAAGAATTCTCTGTACTAAGTCTAAAGCTTGTCTGAACTATGAGATAAACACTTAAGCGATTTTATTGTCTCAATGATAAATATTTAAGCTTTTCAATAAAAAATTTATAGCTAATATAACACTTTTAATAGATGAGGAAGAGAAGACATTGTGCTAACTCTGACCCCTGCCTCCCAGGCCTGAAAAAAAATCTATGGAGTTCAATTAAAAAAAAAAATCTACTCAGATAACCATCCAAATGGTAAATATAGGGGAGGAGCCAAGATGGCGGTCTGTAGCCAGCTTTCTGCAGACACTCCTGTCCAGAAGGAGAGTTAAAGGACAGAAATTTAGCAAGAAAGCCAACGGTTTGGAGCTGAGTCAAGAGACAAGGTCGAGGAACGCACATC
>CAUYON010206725.1:0-13181 GCA_963573935.1 Arctocebus calabarensis | reverse complement strand
GCACTCTACGGAGGGAGACCACTTGAGGCTCTGTCTCAAAAAAAAACATTCAATTAAAAGCAGAACCACGAAACTAAGATCAGTGCTCTCTGTTCATAAGGAGGAAAAGGGATTACAGGGATCAAATAAAAAGTCTTTCTGCAGCTGGGCTGGCAAATAATCCAATTAATGATAGGACCAAAAATGCCAAATGGATAAATCAAAATATAATATAATCTTGGCTAATCTCAAGTTATCAATATAGCCTGCGAATAAGCTACTTCCGTGAGGAAAGAAAGCCTGTTTAGAAACCATCACACGTTCTATTATGTGGTAATAGCAGGTTCAGGCTAAAAAGCCCTGTGAAGAATATTCTCAGAGGGAATTTTTTTTATGTTGTGCTAATGTGTCACCAGAGCCTTTGCAGTTGTAGATGCAAAAGGAAGTTACCCAGCAGCCACTTGTGTCCTGCCTGCTGCCCTGTCCCTTCATCTTCTCCCTCACTGCAGCTTCCTACTTACTCTTCTCTACCTTAAGGGCTGTAAGGAATGAATAGTCAGTAAAATTAACAGGGATTTTTTTCCTTTCTTCTTGTTGCCTCTTCATTCATTGGAATCAAACCCCCACCCCCACCCCGCATCTTAAACATTTTTCAGATTAAAGCTTATAAAAGGGCAAAAACTATGTCACCTTTAGAAAATTTAACATAAGGCTATGTTCAAGGGAGCACTTCTTATGTTTTGATAATGGAAGTATTATATATTTTTGATGAACTAAATTAAATCTCTAGGAAAGAGAAATAATTATTATGCTTTGTTTGAGTCCATAAATTATACACAGACACCAGTCTGTAAATGCGCCCTGATGCTTTTCTTTTTTTTGCAGTTTTGGCCGGGACTGGGTTTGAACTCACCACCTCCGGCATATGGAGCCGGTGCCCTACTTCTTTGAGCCACAAGCACTACCCCGCCCTGATGCTTTTCATAGTATTAACCAGAAACACCCTCAGGGATTTTCTGGAATATAACACTAATACAGAAAGATTCAGTGACTCTTAAATCACCATGAATTTAAGCTGGTTCCATTTCTAGAAGGATCAAATGCATCAAAATGTCACTCATGGACTTTCCCCTTCCCTGCACTTTGTTCCAGGGCATGAAGACATCTGGCAAGCAGGATGAGGCCTGGATCATGAGCCGGCTGATCAAACAGCTCACAGACATGGGCTTCCCGGTGACTGGCATCTTACTTTACTGCTACCTGCACCAGGGCCTCTCAAAATGAATAGCCCTGATTGTTTTCCTCTCCTTGTCTGTTATGTGTGACAAGGCAGGAAGACTGAGGGATGCATTTATTGACATCTGACTTCTAAATCCCCTTTACCTGGGCAATTTGGGTTAGAAATCATTGCTTTGAACTACAGCAAAAAAACACATTTCTATTGAGAAAAGTGTGAGATCCTTTTGCTAGAGTAAAAGATCTATGAGGTTTTTATTTTCATTGTTTTATATGGTTTTATATTTTCTTTTAATTTATAATTAAAAGTGAATTCTTGCAGTAAATTGACAAAGATCCCAAGGGAAAACTTGTCATGAAGTACTAAAGCTTCGTATCCAGAAAAAGTATCAGAACCAAACTTGTTTTATTTCCTGAGTTTCTGATCATGTGTAGGGAGAATTCAAATCGCAGAGTATCCCTTGAAAATGTACCACAATGCGGGCATTGCCTATGGCTCAGTGGGTAGGGCACCAGCCCCATATACTGAGGGTGGTGGGTTCAAACCCGGCCCCTGCTGAACTGCAACAAAACAATAGCTGGGCGTTGTGGCAGACGCCTGTAGTCCCAGCTGCTCAGGAGGTTGAGGCAAGAGAATCGCCTAAGCCCAGGAGTTGGAGGTTGCTGTGAGCTGTGTGATGCCATGGCACTCCACTGAGGGTGATAAAGTGAGACTCTGTCTCTACCAAAAAAAAAAAAGAAGAAAGAAAGAAAGAAAATGTACGACAATATATTCAGTCTCCGAGATCAGATGACAAGAGTTCAAATGGCGAGGGATGTCACCCATATTTGCCACGTGTTCCCTTCAGATGTCTTCCTTCCAAATTGTTACTAAAAAAAAAAAAAAAAACCCAAATCGTTACTTACGTGAGTATTCATCTTGTGACTACTGTGGATGCCCCTATAGGAGTGATTACAGAGTGACCTCCATACAGCAGAGGAGCTCCGTCCTGATCTATGCTATCACAGTTACCACAACACCCTTGTGGCTCTGATTATCCACTGAGATTAGTCTATTCCCATATGGGGATAATTATCAAAGTGAATCTCTTTGGTCTAGTGTGGTGGTTGATGATGAAGCCTATAGTTCATGAAGTAGAAAAGGGAGCTCTGGCTGTGAGCAGTGCCTGCCGCCTGTACTTCTAGCACTTTGGGAGGCCAAGGCAAAAGGACTGCTTGAGGCCAGTTCAAGACCAGCTGGGGTCAAAAAACTTAAAAAATTAGCCGGGCATGGTAGAGCCCACCAGTAGTCGCAGCTACTCAGGAGGCTGAGGAGGGAAGATCACAAGAGTCTAGCATTAAATAAATAAATAAATACAAATCATGCTCTACTCTGTCAGTGCCTTAAATACAGTTGCTGGCCCTGGAGAGAGGTAGATGGAGATGTGACTCTAGGATAGGAGCCTGCCTGACCTCACCATCTGTGTGTCGGGGCTGTGGCCTACTTGGCTTAGAGCGCATCTCTGCTGCTTCAGTGTTGTTTATGTTGTACAGAAAGCGATGGTGGGGAGGATTTACAAAGTTTTACTAATACCCTACATTTCATTTCTAAAGTACTAAATCTAAGTTCTCTAAAAAGCAAGTCTATATGTTTTCTTATAAGTATTTTTACGTGTATTTAAAAGTCATTTACCTCTAAGCTCAATAACGGAAAAGTGTATTTCCAGTTCCAAAACCTAATACTAACCATTTTGCTAAGTGAGCAGTGGTTAACCTGTTTCCTCCACTGTCCTACAGAGAGAGCCAGCTGAAGAGGCCTTGAAGAGCAGCAACATGAATCTCGACCAGGCCATGAGTAAGTCAGGAGCATGCTTACAGAGTACACCTTCTTTGAAGATACCTGCTGTCCATTTGCAAAGTGTTCCTTTCTAGAAGGCTTTCGTGGTAGTCATGAGCAACACGTTGTTTATGCAGTGGCCTCTGTGAAGAAGCACCCATTTGACTGCAGTAATCACAGGGAGTCTCTTGAGACTAGTAGGTTTTGGAGACACGTGGACAGGGCGGTATTTGAAGCATGTTTGCTTTTTTTCTAGTACTTCAGCAAATAGATGAATTTTTTCCACCCATTTTGAAGGACACTGGGACCACACACCAGACTTCATTTGATACTAATTGAATGTACTCTTCATGCCCAGTCCCTGGTGGGCTCACGGAGGGCTCGCAGAAGCTTCGCCTTGCTGGCTGAGCACTTACTCTTGTTGAGAGTTAAGATTATCAAGGGACAAGCATCCGTAATTCCAGGGCTGCTTTAAAAATAAGAATGATGTTCAATATTTGTATTTCAATATAGTTGATTCTTGTGATTCTTGGTAGTTCTGTTCTATGAAGTTATTGGGAGCGCTGAACCAGTGCTCCTGGGGGAGTGAGAGGGGCAGGTGTCCATGAGCCTCTGGCCACAACATTCTTGTCAGTCCGTCACTGTGTAACCCTGTTTTATGTATGTTTCTGTTTTAGAACACCTTATTTGACATAAATATTTCTCAAAAAACAATCATATGCCATCCTTATTATAATAATCCATTACCCAAGAAGAGTCTAAGATTGTTCTAACCCTAGAAAAAATGTAGCACTAAATAAATCACTAAAAAGATTCTTTACACTGTGAGATCTGAAACAAGACCTGAGCTGAGAACAGGATTCACATTTTTTGACTATCTGCCCTTTGTCCACAAAAAGTGCCACAATTACTGATTTGGGGTTTACGCATAAATTTTAGCAAATAGATGAATTTATAAGTACAGAATCCGTGGAAAATGAAGGTAAACTGTATAATCACATCGAGTGCCAAAGTGTGTGGTACACACTGCCAAGGCAGGAAATCAGAGGGAGCTGGAAGATGTGAATTCCAACTTCTACGACCATGAGTTAGTACACAGTTGAAGTGGGCTAAACAGGCTCAACACCCGTAGCATAGTGGTTATGGCGCCAGCCACATACACTGAAGCTGGCAGGTTCAAACCCGGCCTGGGCCTGCCAAACAACAGTGACAACTGCAACTGAAAAATAGCCAGTGTTGTGGCTGGCGCCTGTAGTCCCAGCTACTTGGGAGGCGGAGGCAAGGGAAGGAGGTTGCTATGAGCTGTGACGCCATGGCACTTTACCTAGGGTGACATAGTGAGACTCTGTCTCAAAAAAAAAAAAAAAAGTGGGCTAAACAGATACTTGTCACTAAGCTAGAAGAGCCCTGAGGACAGAAGCTGTCAGTCGTGCACGGTGTTATCCCTGGAGTCCTTGCAGTAACAGAGACTCTGAACACAGAGATACCATGCTGTTGCAGACACAGTAATCAAGGGAAGCCCTCTAAGAAAGGGACACTGGTGGTCTGGAGCGGAGAGGGACGAAGAGTAGACAAGGCCAGACCACAGGCATGTGAGAACAGGAGAGGTGCCAGCTGTCAGGGCTCTGCCATAGTGAAGCCAAGTGCTCTTGCTGTCCCCTTGTTTACTAAGGGGTGGGGGTGGGGGGGGTCTTTGTCCCTCCCTGAGGCTTTGGCTGGAGCCTGTCTTGTGCTCAATACTCCTAACTAGTGCAAGCTGGTGATATGCCTCCAGTGTGGCTTCTATTTGTTGTACTCCAGGTGCTCTGCTGGAAAAGAAGGTGGACGTGGACAAGCGTGGCCTGGGAGTGACTGACTACAACGGGATGGTCACCAAACCCCTCGGCTGCCGCCCACCGATCTCCAAAGAGTCTTCCATGGACCGCCCCACCTTTCTTGACAAGGTATCAATTTAGGTGGCTCTGTGTTTGCCTTTTTAACAAGTGTTTTTCATTTTAACTGTGTCCTGTAAACCAGATTAGTAACATGCTGGGCTATAATACCTAAGTGACTTTTGTTCATTTTTTTCTGATATATATGAATGTTTAACTCAAAAGACAGGAATGTTGGCTTTCATACAATATTTCTATGAGTGAAAAAGACTGAAATTGATTGGATATCTGTTTCAATTTGTTTAATAGAGAAGGGTCATCAGATTTCTATGTTACTATCTCAAGAACACAGTTTTTCCATTTGGAAATGATGTGTTACATGTTTAATTTCAGAGAAAGTGATTAGAAGTGGTGAGGCCTGGGCATAGTGACACACCTGTAATCTCAGTGTTTTGGGAGGCCAAGGTGGGAGGATCACTTTTGCCCAAAAGTTCTAGACCAGCCTGGGCAATATATCAAGACCCCTTCTCTATTTAAAAAAAAAAAAAAAAAGGAAGGGTCAGGCGCAGTGGCCCAGGCCTGTAATCCTAACACTTTGGGAGGCCAAGGTGGGTGTATTGCCTAAGCTCACAAGTTCAAGACCAGCGTGAGCAAGAACAAGACCCCATCTCTAAAAATAACTGGATGTTGTGGCAGGTGCCTATAGTCCCAGCTACTCCAGAGGCTGAGACAAGAGAATCGCTTGAACCAAAGAGTTTGAGGTTGCTATAAGCTATGACACCATGGCATTCTACTGAGGGCAACCAAAAAAAAAAAGGAAAAAGAAAAGAAATTATTCCATGAAATAAGAACTGTGAAAAATAAAAATAATAAAGAAGTGGAGGAGCTTTTTCACCTGTGCCTGACTGGGCCTTGCTGATGGCCACCTTCCTCCCCTGGCTGGCATCTGCAGGAATCCCTACATGTCTGACATTTTCCAGTCACAGCTCAGCCTGAGAACTGTCATGTAGAAACATCCTGCTCCAGACTGGTGTGACTACAAAGGGGGGTGGGGGGGGGACAGTATCACTTTAAATTCAGTCTGAACATTGAACTTTGAATATAAAATTGAAGCAAATACAGGTTAAAAAAAAAGAATGACAGACTCACTGGTGAGTCCCAATGTCACTAGGGCCTTCACATCGGCTCCCAAACAGGCCTCCACCACCACGCGCTTCAGAACACTCCTGCCTCTCTTCAGTGGGGGCAGGATACAAACTGCCCCAAGAAATCAGAATTTCAAACAAACAAAAAATAATTTGGGGGGATATATTTATATTAAAAGTATTTGTTCATCTGAAATTCCAGTATAACTCAGCATCCTGTATTGTTTGCTAAATCTGGCAGCCCTAAGTGTGAGACCCTGGCCTATTTTATTATCTCTAAAATGTGGGCTAATACCACAGGCTTGTGATGATATTAGATAAGTTTGCAAAAGTTCTGGGGTATTATGTGACCTCAATAAGTGTAAAAAAATAAAAATAAGATTCCTGTTTTATAAATTACTCTCTTATTAGGTTAAACCATATAAAACTGCTATGTTAATAGTTCAAAAACCGCTGAATGCCAACAGAATTCAACCTAATGTATACCTAGAACCTTGGTAATAACTTCTCAGAAAGAATCTGTTTATTTGAAAATGTTTGTAAAGTGTTTCCAAATAAGACTTTTGCCAGTGTTTTTGTCCTTTTCTTCCTACTCCTATCCAAGGCAGGGCCACTAGTGTATGAGAGTTTAGCAGCTAACATTATGTGTTTGTAAAATAATTTTTTAAGTGGAAACAGCATCTTAATCCTGTTTCTCTTTTTCTTTTTCCCCTTTCTTTTGCCCATGTTCTCCATTCCCTTTTTATCCACACTTTTTTGATCTTTGAATTCTTTTCATCCATACCTTTTTCTATTTCCTTGGGAAACTGTTTGGTGCTTTGTCGCTGATGGACACTGCACACAGCTCACCCTTTCTTTCTCCAATCAGGATGGCGGCCTCGTGGAAGAGCCCACGACTTCACCGTTTTTGCCTTCCCCAAGCCTGAAGCTCCCCCTTTCAAACAGTGCACTCCCCAATCAGGCCCTGGGTGGGATTGCCTCAGGGCTGGGCATGCAAAACTTGAATTCTTCTAGACAGGTAAGGCTGTTGGAAGAGAGCAGAATGTGGTCTTTGTTTCACTTGCCTTTTAAAAAATGTGTTTAAGACATAAACTTTCTTATCTTTAGTTAATAACTCTATATTAAAATATAAACGAACGTGTAAAGGTAGCTGAAATACTATAGGGATGCCCCTACCTTTAGGGGATTTGGTAGAGTGAAGAGTGGAATAACAAGTTTGAAATTTCCCCACAAAGTAGGAAATGCTTCACAGTGATATTTATTTTTACATTTAACTGAAACATTTAGTTCTCAGCACTCTTAGTACCAATTCACTGCGAATTCAAATGATAATATATTGCAGAGTAGTCTTCCATTGCCAGATCCACTCAGACATCTGGTAGTGCCCATCCTCTTTCTCCCGAAAATCAAAACATTAAATACTTTCTTTGTTTTCTTAGACAGGATCTCACTGGGTCGCCCAGGCTGGAGTGCAGTGACACCATCACAGCTCACTATAACGGCAAACTCCTAGCTGGAAGCGATCCTCCTGCCTCAGCCTCCCAAGCAGCTGAGAATACAGGCACCTGTCACTGGGCTTTTTGTTTATTTGTGTGTTTGTTTGTTTTTAATTAACCAGGTCTGGTGGCAAGTACCTGTAGTCCCAGCTACTAAAGAGGCTGAGGCAGGAGGATCACCTGAGCCCAGGAGTTTGACATTGTTGTGAGCTGTGATGGAGTCACTGCACTCCAGCCTGGGTGACAGAGCAAGATTCTGTCTCAAAAGGAAAAAAAGGGAAGGACCTGAATATTTTGTTTGCTATTTCTTCTCACTTCTCTCTCGTAGATCCCCTAATATGAAATGATATGCAAATAATGCTTTCCCATCTGTGCGATCCCATCTCCTTCTCGCTGATTTTCTTAGGGATGAGGTTGACACACACATGCCTTGAACACTTCTCTCCTAGTGGGCACTGTGGTATTTGGGGCAGTGGAACAGACCCACATTCATCTGTGTCCCATTGTCACTGTCCACCAGCAGCCCTGAGTTGCCACGATCCAGTGATCGACATGGTGGAAACTCTGTACATCTGTTCTGCCAGCTGCCAGTCCACAACCCAGAGGGCGCAGGGACTGGAGCAGGTGGCAGCACGGCGTCTGCTCAATGCCTAGCACATCGTTCTTCCTAAGAGAGGTCGTAGGTTATCTTCATTCATTTGTTAGGTAACTCATAAAGTAGAAAATATATCTAAAATATATTTATTGTATTTATCACAAACTTAACTACCTGAATTCTGTTTCAAGGTTAGATGACATAATAGCTATATTCCCTATTTGAAAATTTTGCTATCCTGAGGTTAGTAATGCCCACCCAGTATTACTCTTTCACTCTTATTAAAGATAACCACGTGTCCCTTTGGAAATGCATATTATTCAAATAGCTATGTTCAAGTTGCTATTGTTTAAAACACTATAGTGTTATAGTGTCTGTGAATCGTATGGCCTTATTTAGGGACACATTTCTTTTTTTTTCAGGGTTGATAATTATTAGGAGGGACACATTATTATTTATTTATTTTCTTTTTTGGAGATAGAGCCTTACTTTGTCACCCTCAGTAGAGTTCTGTGGTGTCATAGCTCACAGCAAACTCAAACTCTTGGGCTCAAGTGATCTTTTGCCTCCACCTCCCAAATAGCTGGGACTACAGGCACCTGCCACAACGCCCAGCTATTTTTTAGAGATGAGGTCTCGCTCTAGCTTAGGTTGGTCTCAAACCTGTGAGCTCAGGCAATCCACCAGCCTCGGCCCCCCACAAGCAGGAGCCACTGTGCCCGGCCCAGGGACACTTTAAAACTTGTCACTATCTTGTGGCTTCTGTAATTTAAAAACATAGGCAAGCTTTATGGACTGATTTTTCATCATCTGTAACCAATATACACAACACTCATTAAAGTTGCCTTGAGGGGTCAGGCACAGTGGCTCATACCTATAATCTCAGCACTTTAGGAGGCTGAGGCTGGAAGATTGCTTGAGGCCAGGAGTTTGAGACCAGCCTGAGCAATATAGAGAGACCTTGTCTCTACAAAAAATTTTAAAAGTTAACCAGGAGTGGTGTATATCTGTAGTCCTAACTACTCGGGAGGCTGAGACAGGAGCCTCAGTTGACCCCAGAAGTTTGAGGCTGCAGTGATCTGTGATCGCACCACTATACAACAATCTGGGCAACAGAGCAAGATCCTTATCTCAAAAAAACCACAAAAATTTCCTTGAGTGTAACTTGATAATGGTAGGAAGCAAAAATAATTTTGCATTCATTATTAAGAAAATGAATCATTGCACCCTACCTCCAAAGTGTGAACTCTAGCGCCTTCCTTGGTCATGAGTCTGATTCTGTCTTCTGCAGATACCGAGTGGCAATCTGAGTGTGTTTGGCAATAGCGGAGCAGCGCAAGCCAGGACCATGCAACCGCCGCCACAGCCACCAGTGCAGCCTCTTAATTCTTCCCAGCCCAGTCTCCGTGCTCAAGTGCCTCAGTTTCTATCCCCTCAGGTCAGACCTACATCTAGACCCCACTGAGCAAGGAGAGGCAGAGGTGTTGGGTGGGGTCTTTCATCACATTGAAGTCACTGTTTTAAAGTGAGAACCAAATTAACATGCGCCTGTTTTAACCTGTAAATGTTCACTTACAAAGCAATAGTAAACTGATCCTGCTCCAGGAAACATTTTCAGAGCTTGTTCCATGGAGGGCCCCAAGCTACTTGGGAGGCTGAGGCAAGAGAATCGCCTAAACCCAGGAGTTGGAAGTTGCTGTGAGCTTTGTGACGCCATGGCACTCCACCCAGGGCGATAAAGTGAGACTCTGTCTCTACCAAAAAAAAAAAAAACAAAAAAAAACCACCTTTGAAACACACTCAGTGTTCATCTCTCTCTCACATAAAGGTGCAGAAAGCAGCAGCTCCGGGCCTGGGGGGAAGTCTAGACAGCGCCTTTGTGCAGGTGGCCTGGAAGTTGCACAGACCACTTCCAGTCAGATCCCACTGCCCAAACCTAGTGCCATGACCATACCCAATCCAAGAGGTGGTGGCAAAAGGAGCAACTAGCAGTCTCACCAGGCCATATAAACCACCATGTCCCAAAAGTCAGTCATCTTCATACCATCTCACTATTTTTTTCCATATCTTTCTATTATCTATACTATCACATTTTTTTTCCCTAAGTTGACTTGCTTTTTTAATTTAAATTTATTTTTAAAGGAAACTATGTATTGCCCATAAATAGAAAAATCAACATTTTTCTAATATTCATTAGATAACTAGTAAACTAAAAAATGCCCAGCCATGTTCTCCCTAAGACCATCTTATCATTCCTACACTGTAAAGGTACTTATCACACTTTGGAAAACATCAAAATAGCCATTGCCAGGTCCTGATTGATTGAGAGCAGTGAATTCAGTTAAAGAGATGCACTGAGTGGGAGGCGAATAACAGGTCTGGTCTGGCAGAGAACCACAGGGAGGCTGGTGGCGATGTCTGCCCCCATGGTCGCACATAGCAAGTTCCCAAGCACCCCACTGGAACCCCTTGTGGGGCGATAGCTCCCCCCGGGCCTGGTCCGGGCAGCCTGTGTGGGAAGCATGCATCTGCCACGTGTGATGAGACTGCATTCCTGGCCTCACCTTACAGTCTTCAGTCCTTAAAGCAGGCCAGGCCCGGAGAGCCCAGGGCATTACATTTTGGCAGAATATGAAATTAATTGCTAATAGGAAGCACCCAAAACCTTAGAAAATTAATTTATAACTAAAATCCTTGGAGGAAAAACCTCTTTGAAGACCAACTTTCATTCCTTGCTTCTTTTCTTCCTTTCTTTCTTATTCTTCACATGTTAACTACTAATGTTAAAATGTTCATAAAATACTTTAAAGGTTTTGACGTTCACTATGAAACAAATACAGTTGTCACATACTCAGTTTTGAATTTTGAAAAACTACACAGGCTCAGCACCTATAGCTCAAGCACCTACAGCGCCAGCTACATACACCAGAGCTGGCAGGTTTGAATCCAGCCCAGGCCCGCCAAACAACAATGACAACTATAACCAAAAAATGGTGTTGTGGTGGGCGCCTGTAGTCCCAGCTACTGGGGAGGCTGAGGCAACAGAATCGCTTAAGCCCAGGAGTTGGAAGTTGCTGTGAGCTGTGATGCCACAGCACTCTACCCAGGGTGACAGCTTGAGGCTCTGTCTTAAAAAAAAAAGAAAGAAAGAAAAGAAAAGAAGAAATACACAGACAAGTAAATATTTTCATATCGAGACATAGTGGCTAATAGTATATTTTATGTTAAACAGGTTCAAGCACAGCTTTTGCAGTTTGCAGCAAAAAACATTGGTCTCAACCCTGCACTATTAACCTCGCCAATTAATCCTCAGCATATGACGATGTTGAACCAGCTCTATCAACTGCAGCTGGTAAGTGAACAGATTGTCCAAGTTCAGAGTAAAGGGTGCGTACTCTCTTGACATTGGTGTAGCCAGCACTGACACACACTGATGCAAGTGTAACCAGAGCATTATTTCATTTGGGGGTATGTCATTGAGACTTTTGTGAAGTTTTTCACTTATGAGTCTTTTTAACTAATATAAGTTTTTTGGCCTCTTTATGTTGAGAAGGTCTACTAGATCTTATAACTAGGCGTGTTTTTTCTTTTTAATAGAAGTGGGATTTCACTCTGTTGCCCCATCTGGTATATAACTCCTGGGCTTAAGTAATCCTCCCATCTCAGCTTCCTGACAGAATAGTCGTGGCTTTTCATTTGTGCTCTCAGGCAAAGTTGCTCATCTGAACCACAGAACACAAAAAGTCATTTGAATAATTGTTTCTCAGTTCTTCCAAGTGTAGTATACACAAATACCATTGTAGAAGCACAGGAAGAAAATTGCTTCTTGTAGAGGTGAGGAAGCTGTGGCCTTCTGATTTCAAGATTGTTCTTTTTTAAGCATCAGAGGACAAGAAAAGCTTCATTCATCCTTCTCTGAAGCATCCCTTTTAAGTAAAGGATTTGTTCTGTAAAATTTGGATTCAGTCAAAAGGCCACACTTAAGGATGAGGAAGGCCGTAAGTTTCCTTAAGGCCAGGTCAGGTGATATGTCCTAATAATGCTTGAAAGTTTTCTAACTTAATGTATCTTTTGGCAGCACCCAAAAGTGGATAGGGTATTGGCCACATACACCAAGGCTGGTGGGTTCAAGCCTGCTAAACAACAATGACAACTGCAACAGAAAAATAGCCAGGCATTTTGGTGGGCTCTTGTCCTAGCTGCTCCGGAGGCTAAGGCACAGAATTACTGAAGCCCAAAAGTTTGAAGTTGCTGTGGGCTGTGTGACACCACAGCACTCTAACAAGGGTGACAAAATGAGACTTCATACCTTTTTTTTTTTTTTAATATGTGTGTGTGTTTGTATTTCTTTTTTTTTTTTTTTTGCCTCAACCGCAACACTGGGCTATTTTTAGGGACAAGGTCTCACTCTGGCTCAGGCTGGTCTCAAACCTTTGAGCTCAGGCAATCCATCCACCTTGGCCTCCCAGAGTGCTAGGATTACAGGTGTGAGCCACCCTGCCCAGCCTTAACTTAATATATCTTATATTTTCTTATTTTCAAACACACTTACTGACTTTACCACATGTCATAATATCCCAGATGCATACTGAATTTATAGACAGTAAATGATCACTAAACCATTAGCTCATGTTTTACTATGTAGGCACCTGATTTATTTAAAATGACCAGGAATCAGCTCGGCGCCTAGGGCTCAATGGGCTAAGGCACCAGCCACTAACACCCGAGCTGGCAGGTTCGAATCCAGCCCAGGCCCGCCAAACAACAATGATGGATGCAACCAAAAAATGGCCGGGTGTTGTGGTGGGCGCCTGTAGTCCCAGCTACTTGGGAGGCGGAGGCAGGAGACTCGCTTGAGCCCAGGAATTGGAGGTTACTGTGAGCTGTGATGCCACAGCAATCTATCCAGGGTGACAGCTTGAGGCTCTGTATAAAAAAAAAAAAAAGGCTCGGCGCCTGTGGCTCAACAGGTTAGGGCGCCAGCCACGTACACCTGAGCTGGCGGGTTCGAATCCAGCCCCCGAGCCCGCCAAACAACAAGGA
>CAUYON010206718.1:0-12556 GCA_963573935.1 Arctocebus calabarensis | reverse complement strand
ATAACCATTTCTAATGGGTTCCCCCCACTCCCCGCCAGGCTACTAGCATTTCACTATTTATATAAATTAAAAACTAGTGTAATGAAAATTCACAAGCAGTTATTATTTTAGTCACAGCATTTTCTAATTCACTACCAAATCTCCGTATCTAGAAATTAAGAAGTCCAAGGAGCCAGATTTATCTATTAGCTTCCTTTTCATTTCAATAGCCTTATCTTTTTGCAAAAGTAACAGCTGTGGCGGCAGTCAACCACAAGAGAAGCAGCAGCATGGAACTTCGGTAGCATTCGAAAAGTTCAAGGTCCCCAGATGGTGACGGCTGTGGAATGGGGTTCCTTCCCAGCCGGGCAGCAGCCCATGTGCAGACTGTAGATGGCTCCTGATCTTCCCGTTGACTTTCAGCCGCTGAGGGATAACCTGTGCTGACGAGTCCAAGTAGAAATCACCAGTTTGCTTTCAAATGTGTGGAGACCGCCGAGGAGCCAGTGTTTACTTTCCCTTCAGCTCTCTGTACTACACACAGAGGCCCAGAGGAGATGTCTCTTCCCACCTTGCTTTATTGCAATTCACTTCGGCTTGTCAACTAAATCAACCCCAGGAGATTTCTTAAATGTGAAGGTTTCTCTTGCCTTATCCTGGGACTTTCTGGCAATTCCGTTCTGGACTTGTTCCTATGTCTCCAAAACTAAAGAGGAAATAAGCTCATTATTCACTGTTCTAAGTACAACATTTTACCAGAGTTCATACAGATATGGGTCAAAATTATTAACTAGTGCATGACAGTTAAAGTCAATAAAAATAAAGCCATGGATGAGAATAGATTGCTTAGGTTGGGAGAGTTTTTTGCTTTGAATTTTATGCTAAGAAAACTAGCAGAGACTGACTTCAACGATGGAAAATTAAGCATTAGTTCCAATTTGTGGTGTCACAGGTACTAATATTAAGTATTAATAGTTGTTTTTCCTATTCCATTGGGAATCAAACAAGCAAAGCTTTCTTAATAGAAACGAAAGAATAAAGTCTGTTTAACTCATAAGCAAAAATTACAGGTGGGAATTCAAAGCTCTGGCTTCTTCCTGCATTAGAGAAGGATGGCTTCACTGTGTCCAACTACGTAGTCACACGGAGTCACATTTGGCTTTTATGCTCTGATGTTGCTGGCTTGAAATTCTTAACAATTTTTAAACCAGGGGTCTTGTATTTTCATTTTGCACTGGGTCACCCAATTATGTCATCTGTTCTGCATTCAAGATATAAGCATTATTCCTCTATTGCTCTTACCACCTTACTAATAAAATAGAATGTGTGTGTTCATTCATTCATTCATTCATTCATTCAATGACCTAGTTTGTTGAGACCTACTGTGTGCTAAAGATGCAAGAATAAGATCCAATAAGACGTAGACTCACTATCCTCAGGGAATTTATAGTCTAAAGAAAAAAACTAAACAGTGAAAAATAATAGCATTTAAGAAAAATACATACTAAGCTGACCTTTGAAACTTAAACAAAAATTGCACATGGCAGTTAAAAGGAATATAGTATTCCTCAGCTGAAGAAATATACCCAATTTCGCTGTTCCTCCCAGTCTTCTAGAGTGTCTGCCCCTTCTCCCTCCAGTCTACACAAGGAGGGATGAAGAGTGTGCCTTCAAGCAAAAATGAATACTTGAGGGTCAACTGTAGTCCAGTATCATGAAACAGTTTTTCAAATTTGGAAAGGTTAGCTTTTTGGAAAGGAACACAAGTGCTTCCAAGTACAAGTTAAATGAATGAAACTCAATGCACACAGTCTTGAGTTCCACCTGTCTGAAAAGCACCAGGTTCCAAGCACCCCCGTGAGCTGCTGTCCCATGAGATGTGCTTTGATTGTCTCCCAGAGACAGTCTGGTGTGGTGGCCCTAAGGAACACACCACGTCTGCCTCAACTGACAGCTTGTGGTATCCTCCAACAACCCAACACTGACATCTAGATTTGATGCTATTTTAAAACCGAAATGTTTGGGCTTGGCGTCTGTGGCTCAATGGGCTAAGGCGCCAGCCACGTACACCTGAGCTGGCGGGTTCGAATCCAGCCCGGCCCGCCAAACAACAATGACGGCTATAACTAAAAAATGGCCGGGCGTTGTGGTGGGCGCCTGTAGTCCCAGCTACTTGGGAGGCGGAGGCAAGAGATTTGCTTAAGCCCAGGAGCTGGAGGTTTCTGTGAGCTGTAATGCCACGGCACTCTATCTAGGGTGACAGCTTGAGGCTCTGTCTCAAAAAAAAAAAATCGAAATGTTTGGTCACACAGAAGCAAGCATGTCCTGGCAGCTCGCCAGAGAAGACATATTATCCAGCCCCCAAGACCAACCTGAAGAGAAGGTTTCTCAGTACTCTCTGCCTTTAAAATACACAGTGCAGCATGTCTGAACTCATATCAAGGGCAGTTCCTCTTGTTCCTTTTCAGGAAAAGAACCACCACGTTAGATTGTGTTAAAGTAAATGGGTGACTCAGTCATCATGGAATGATACGACAAAAGCACCCTACAAAGACCCCTGACAAAATGATTAAATCCACATGAAGTTATAGCTGGGAACTATCTCACAATAACATTTCAACTATTGACTCTTTCTGTGCCATCTGTGGGGACAGGGACAAGTAACATGGGAATGGATGAAAGATCCTCTTTTGAAATTCACTTGCTCAGAAATATTTACATGTAAACAGGTCTTTATTTTAAGCACAGGACCACTGGCATCCAAAACAGAAACTTCCATGCTACTATGTAGGAGAGTTCTGGATATAGAAAGTGACCTAGTCAAACAAAAGGAGGGAAATTAGTGCACCACAGAGGGCACAGGCAAGCACGCTGTGAGCCCTGAATTAGTACCTTGCTCAGGTGAATACGCCGATTCAAAGTTTCCCAAAATAATTTCAAGCAAGTCATCAGTCAAATACATAAAATCATGACAGGTACAGGGCGCGCTGAGAGACCATCCTATATAGTGTACAACACCGTCCCCAACCCCCACACACACCCAAAAAATGTGGATATAATTCCCCAGGAGCTTAGGCAATGGAGAATTCCCCCCCTGCTGCACAATCGCAGGAGACTATTCAGAGAAGTCAACATTCAAATTAGGCCTTGGCAGGTGAACAGAATTGGGGCCTGTGAAAGTAGAGAAGGTGATGGGAACAGCGTGAGCAAAGCCATGGCATAGGGGGATTGCGTAGAGTGCCCAAGAAATGGAAGCTTCCCTTTGGCCAAAGTGGAAGGTCGGCGGCTGGTACCGTGTCTGGTGGAGCTTGGGAGCACACTCCCGGGACGTCTTTATCTTACAGGGAGCAATCAAGGCGTCTGGAGCATGAAGGGCCACGGTGACAGCCAAGAAGATGACTGTGGCAGCAACACGAGACTGGACGGCAGGGCAGGGAGGAGGAGTACAGGAGGGGAACCCAGGCAAAGTCGGTACTCCCCAGCCACCATACGTCTTCTGAGCCATTGTCAAACACAACAGTCCTCCATGACACTAAATGAGTATTATCTTTAATGCTGGGAAGCTTTTTAAATGGTCACCCAGCAGATCACAACCCCGCGGATCACGACTCTTATAATAGCACATTTCCGCTACACGCAGGTGCCTGTTACATTAAGGAACTATCTCACAGTACATTCAACACAATCAAATCTCTTGTCACTCTCCTGGATTCAGTCTCTAGTCTCAAAATAATTTAACTTTACAGGACATTCTTCTGCCCCATCGCCAACTTCAATTTTAAACAATTTTTTTATGTTTCTCTTATAACAGTTTTTAAAGATTTATACACAAGCACCAAAGACCTTATTTTCTCTTTATTTTGCTCAATGCCCCTGAGGATCAGAAATGAAAACCCTACAACCCCTGAATTGAGCTCTAATTTCAGGAACTATCATTTCAACAAACACCTGCAAGTATCACTGGTGAGGTTGACTTTGTGAAGATCAAATAATGATCTAGCAATAGAACATGATACTGAAACTTGCTGTTGGTACAATGACAATGGCATCGTTCTGAAGGAAAGAGAGTAGTGACCAATGCAATGGACCTATCCTCCCCAGGGACGCCGCCCTGCAGTCTGTGTACTTAGCTATTCCCATAGTACCTATCACAGTTTCAAGCAGAAATGTAATTTTAAATGAGGAAATGTGTACAAAATTGTTTTATATATTGTAAAATACTATATCAAAAGTATTTGACATTAGCTGACTTAGAATGCTGAAGAACGTAATTTTACTTTCAATTGGTCCCTAAGGTTACGCAAAAGAAATAAAATTTTGTGTACAAGTATCAACCAGGCTTTACATACGGAGGAGGGCAGTGGAAGAAAGAAGAAAGATGGGGGTCTCACAGAAGGGTTTGACAGGACTTTAAAATACCACCATGAGCAAGAAAACCCACAATATAGTGGCATGTGCTAAAAACAAACAACAACAACAACAACAACAAAAACCCTCACCCAGACTTCAAGAATATGTATACAGACACCTATAGGGCTTTTCAAATTATGATCTGCCCAGGTCAAATACTCCTAGCAATAAAACGTTCTTTCTAGGTGCTGTAAATTAAGTTACCTACAGACAAGGATATTACTAGTTCAAAAACTAATTGAGGAAATGCAGTTGGGATAGCTATAGAAAAACTAAAAGTAGATGAAAATAGAACCAAAGTCCTTTCTTTGTAATTCTCCCTTTATAATACTTTGTAGTTCCTTACAGTTCTTTCTTCATCTTCTTCTATCCATGACTTTTTCTCCAGTATCTACCATGTTGCCTATTCCAGAGCAGGTTTCAATAAATATCTACACAATGAACTATTAATAATACCTACCAAATTTATTGGGAACCTATTAATACTTTCTCAGACCTGATGTTATGTGACTTACATACAGTACTTCAACTTCACAAAAATTCAATGACTTGGGACGGCGCCGGCCCCATACACTGAGGGTGGAGGGTTTGAACCCGGCCCCGGCCAAACTGCAACCAAAAAAATAGCTGGGCGTTGTGGTGGGCTCCTGTAGTCCCAGCTATTCGGGAGGCTGAGGCAAAAGAATCACCTAAGCCCAAGAGCTGGAGGTTGCTGTGAGTTGTGACACCACAGCACTCTACCCAGGGTGACAAAATGAGACTCTGTGTCTGAAAAGAAAAAAAAATTCAATGAAATAATGTTACTACTAGTATTAAATAAATGGCCCTGAGGTTGAGAGTCAGTAACTTGTCCAGAACCATGAAGAATTTAACCTCGTCTATCCAGATCTGTGCTCCCTCATTTTGCGTGGCAACGTGAGTCCAGAATGACATGAACACAGGAGTAAGAGGCAGGACACTTTAATATTGGCTAACACCAGAAAAAAGTACTAATATTTAATGCTACTTACATTCTCAAAGAAACAGTGGGTTGTTTTTTTTTTTCTGTCCTCTGATTGCATATAACACTCTGAAGCATTCCGCGTGGAAAAAAAAAGTTATCCTAATCTTAGGCTTTAAGTTATGCAAGAAATAATCTGCCAAAAACTACAAGCCTACCAAGCTAAAAACATTTTCCTTGTCCAATATGTTCCACCATCTTAAAATTCCATCAGATTCAGATTTCCTGATCAGCTCCAGCTGGACTGCAAAATTATTATGGTAAAACCATTCTCCAGAAAGCACAAGTGTCTGAAATCACGCTGAATTCAAATGTACATCAAAAGGTGCGCTCAGGGACGGAGAGCCCCCTGCGGGGTGAGTCAGTGAAGCCCACTGAGCACCAGGGCACAGCCACCCCAATCTCAGAGGGTTCCTCCCAGGAGGCTTCGATCAGGATGGCCCCCGCAGGTGGACAAGATAGAGGCGCTGACTTTCTTCCACCCAGCAGGTGACCAAAACAGAATGCTGTCCTACGCATGAGAGTAAAAAGACAAATAAGTGAAAAGAAGAAGTTTCAAATATTTATCCTTTATACCTCTGCTTTTTTACTCCGTGGTCATTTTTAGACTGTGTCTTCACCGAGGCATCTTTTGTGAGTGACCATCATATACAGTGATCTTGTTCCCTACCTTGCTTTTAACTGCAATCTATTCCAAACCAAAACAAACAAAAAAATAAGTAAATAAAAACAGCTATTCCTACAAAGTACAAACTTCTCCACCATCCTACTCCCCCAGCAGAGAGTAACTGTTAAACAGCAGGTACTGTCCAAGGACAGGAGCATCCTCACAACAGGTGCCCCCAGGTGACAAAAAGAAGTTGAGAGTCAAAAGTCATGTGTTTTTTAAGAGTAAGTAATATCTGCTCACGTGAAGGTTTTTAAAGCCACAACTTGTATAAATCTGTATGTTTAACCCTGATCTTTCTCATGGGGTCTCTGTCCAGTGTCTCCAACTGCCCCTTGTTCCACCTTAACTTGCCACAAAACTTGAACCACAAACTGTACTGAACTTGAACTCATCCTTCCCGATCACACTTCTGCAGACATCTGTCTCCACAAACGGCAGCCTCATTCTAGGAGGCGCAGAGACTCGAAACTAGAGAGCGACCACGGAGGCGTCATCTCACCAGCCACAATTAGTCGTCAAGTCACTGCGATCGTCTCTGTCATCCCATCTTTCATCTCTTCCTCTTTATTTCTGACAATTCCTGGAGTCCAGGGCTGGCTCACTCTATGCCTCACTCAGAGAGGGGTGCAATGCCCGTCTATGTGAACTGTAGTCCAGTGAGACGGCTATTCAACTGAGGGGCTTAGAGATTAAGGAAATCAAGGCAAGAGCCAATAAAACAGGGAAGAGAAGACTGAAATTCAGTGATCACGTGGCTGCCACAGCTCACTTCCAGCAAGTGGGAAAGCATTGTATAAAGTGGAAATTTGATCAGTGGTGAACATTCCAGCATTCCAAATGTACCCTGGTTTGCCTCTGTGGCTTCCCCAGTGGCAATGGTGAAGATTCAAGAGAAGAGACTCAGTATCTCCAGAAAGTTTGGCTACAGCTGGCAGGAGTTGACGTGGCTCTACAGTCTCCCCTCCACAGACGTCCCAAGGATCGTGAGGGCAGCAACCAAGTAACACCTCTCCGAATCCTCTCAGCAACTCGATGACATTCATCTGTACAGTTCTATATTCTCAACGTTGAGCCTCCTGAAGGCAGAGGTGGTGACAGTCAACAGCTGACTGATCTGATCAACAGCTGCAAAATGGAACTGCTTGTAGGACGCTAATGAAGTTCAATGGCGGTGACAGCTGCTTTGACTGTCACCAAAATGCCCCTCTGAAGCCCCCCGGTGGGCTGGGCAGTCCATAACCTGTGCTTACATGCGGACAAACATGCAAATGATCCTAATACTACAGATATTCACCTTGTACAGGTGCATAAGTTACATCCCCATGCCATGGTAGCAACAATAGTTATTACTTTTTAAATAAAACAGACTTGCTGCAATTTGCCATATCTTCTTTTTAATTGTTGAGGGACTAGAAGGAAATAAAGAAAATGCTGCTGGCTCCTTACGCAGCAGACATAAAATTACTGAGATATTCACGTTCACTCATCATATTCATCTAAAGATACTGTGGCGGCTCGGCACCTGTGGCTCAACGGGCTAAGGCGCCAGCTACATACACCTGAGCTGGCGGGTTTGAATCCAGCCTGGGCCCGCCAAACAACAATCATGGCTGCAACCAAAAAAAAAACAATGGCCGGGCATTGTGGCGGGCACCTGTAGTCCCAGCGACTTGGGAGGCGGAGGCAGGAGACTCACTTGAGCCCAGGAATTGGAGGTTGCTGTGAGCTGTGATGCCACAGCACTCTATCCAGGGTGACAGCTTGAGGCTCTGTCTCAAAATAAATAAACAAACAAACAAACAAACTATAGCAGCAAGGCTTGTTTGACTGCACCTCAGAAACATCTTCGAAATCCTTTCACTCTATCCCCACAAGGCTCCATTGAGACCCTCACCATCTCTGGCTGACGTGGTGATACCAAACCTCTCTAACTGCCTTTCCTGGTTTGGGTTGTTCTTCCAATCAATTTTTCCTCCTGGCTCCTACCAGATTGAACAATTCCTAAGTCAGATTCACCAACAGTCACTCAAGGCTGCATTTTGTCACAACTAGAGAATCCTTGGCACGGACTACAGACAGGGATCATTGACTGACTCCATCAGTCCTCTCCACTTTTATCCCTGTCACATCAGCCCTACCCGTGCCCCTTGCAGGACATTTGCTGCCACTCTCTAAACGCCCATTAGATCCTTGACACTTCCTTGGCTTTGAGGATTTGATGTTCCCCTGCCCAAAGGCCCCGGGGCTATTTCCTCCTCACCACACCAGGGTCAGCTAGCACCTCTGCCACGACCCACGTGTTTGCAGACACAATGTTACTCCTTCCCTGAGCACCTACAGCATTTTGTTCACCCTCCAGTGGACCCTGGGCATTCCTGCATTAAACATCTGTGATTTTCATCTATTCAACAAAAATTCCAGAAGTTCCGAGTAGGACATAATCTTCCACTTGACTGAGAGATGAATTTGAATTATGTATTGTGTTTCACCCAGAGTCCAGTCAAGGAAGCCAAAGCCATCCTAGGTATTTCAAATACGGAGAATTTAATTCAAGAAATGGGTATATTGGTGATGGAGAAGCTATAAAGCCAATCGGAGTTAAAGAGGTGGTCCAGACCGTTGCTGCCCATCGGACTGGAGCAATACTGGAGAAGATGCATTGCCGGTGACTAGAGGGACTGGGCCGCCTGACTCGGTGGGATCATGGTGGTGGTTTTCGGCTGAGAGCTGGGACCATAAAGAGCAGGAATTTCCAGGAGGAATAAAACTACTGCCAGCAACTCTGCCCAAAGAAGAACAAGAAAGGAGAAATTCTCGGTCTCTCCCTGCCTCCTTTAGCTTTCCCGAAGTGCCTCCCACTGGCCAGATGTCAAGGCATCTGCTGTCAAGGCTTCTGGGAGTGCAGTCCCTTGTGATATAAAGGCCAGCAAGAGAGGGCAGAACGGAAAGTGAGCGGCACACGCTGGGTGAAGCTGGTGGGCTTCACCTGCCTGAGGACTGGGCCTCCCCTGTCCCTCCCCACCTGCAGCAAAACATGGACGGCATGAGACAGGACGGTAATCACACCTCCCATGCTAGTTTCCTCCATGACACCAAGCTCTGTAACAGCAGGGACGCAATTTTTATCCCAACACCTAGCACGCTATTTGTCATATAGCAGGCGCTCAATAAGCAAATGCCAATGATCACCAATCCCCTGGATTTACAACATACCTTAACTCAGCACTTCCCAGAGTTGGTTCTGCTGACAATTAATTCAAAGAGATGTCAGGACATACAGCAGGTAAATAGGATTCTCAGTTAAGTTTGTGAAAAATAGTGACAAACAGAATTAAGCTGGTTTCTTTACTGCAGAATTACTCGGAGCTTTTAAACTGTGCTCAGAGGGGGAACATCAGTATGATGCAGCATTAATTCAATTTATATGACTACAGAACACCATAGGGGGAACATCAGTATGATGCAGCATTAATTCAACTTCCATGACTACAGAACACCATTTCCCAAAGTACAAACATCATGCAGGGACGTAAGTTAAGGGGACGTCACTCTAAATGCCTTCACGTTGGTAGCATTATTTTAATAGTCCCAGGAGGTACAGAAGAATAAAGTCACACCTCATAAAGAGAAGAGTCATTAATAAAAAAATCAGAAAAACCAAGTACCATATCAAGCATTAATTGACCATAGGTCATCGTAGAACTAGAAGAAAAACGTCACAGTTCCTGCCTTATTTGAAGAGATAAGACAGGAAAAACAGAGAATCCTAAATGGGAACTTTCTTTTTTCTCCAACAGTATTTTTACACACATTTTAGTACATGAAGATAGTGTTGTCTGATTAGAAATCTGGGACTCTGGCAGGTACATTAGTTACCAAAGCGGCAAGCAGCTCAGCTCTGGAGCTGACATTACAATTTTAGCTTCATGAAGTCTAAGAGCACATCATCAACTAGAATGATATCTACCATACAAAGAAAAGATAACTAGATCCTCTAACATTATTTTAGCAATATTAATAACCAAAACTGGGCAATACTATAGCCAACCTCATGGTGCTCTAAAAATGACCATTCAAAAATCTCTGAGAAATCCTTGGACTCCTGTATGATCTAGCTAGTACTTTAAAAGTTCTATTTATCCCTGTCCTAATGTTTTATTGATCTACACTGATAATGCAGGACATTATCCTTTATTTCTGAAGACAGACACAAAGTCCTCGGTTTTGTTATTTTAAAAAAAGTCTTTTCAGAGTGGCGCCGGTGGCTCAGTACGTAGGGCGCCGGCCCCATATACCAAGGGTGGCGGGTTCTAACCCAGCCCTGGCCAAACTGTAACAAAAAATACCCGGGCATTGTTGTGGGTGCCTGTAGTCCCAGCTACTCGGGAGGCTGAGGCAAGAGAATCGCCTAAGCCCAGGAATTGGAGGTTGCTGTGAGCTGTGACGGCACGGCACTCTACCAAGGGTTAATAAGTGAAACTCTGTCTCAAAAAAAAAAAAAAAAAAACTTTAAAAAAAAGTCTTTTCAAATGAATATTATGTTATTATTATACTTAACAAAAGATTATTACAAAGGCTTCCCATACCAGGTATCTGTACTAGAAAATTTGACCAGCAGGCAAACTTCTGTTAAATAATTTTTAAAATACAGTATGTTTCCTTTATTCAGATATTCAGCATTCTCCTGGAATGGCCTCTTTACCACATATTACAATAATGACATTAACTTTTATAAATTTCAGTAGATAGGCAAAAGTTGCTACGTCATATTACTACAAGTGTTTCTATAATATCAGAAGCATAAACTGAGAATCAAAGAGACAATAAAAATCTTCTATGGGCGGCGCCTGTGGCTCAAAGGAGTAAGGTGCCAGCCCCATATTCCAGAGGTGGCGGGTTCAAACCCAGACCCGGCCAAAAACTGCAAAAAAAAAAAAAAAAAAAATCTTCACCTATGTTAAGAGACTTATTCATGATGGTCAAAAATTGTAAATTCTAAGTATAATATAAAGTGGGATCTTATTTAAAATTTTAATATGATAGTGATAGCATTCATAGTTCAATCAGTAACTAAAGGGGTCACTTTGGCTGTCACGCTCTAAAATTCAGTGTTCTCATCTATACAAAAGAATAATAATATAATCACCTGTTTCACTAAGGGGAAATGAAAATTGAATATGTCCCACGGATAAGGGCCCAAATAAATTAGGGAAACACTTAGTACTATGTCCCTCCCATCTCCCCAGGGGACTGGCAATATGCGTGAACCCGCCAAAGGCATTGTAAACTGTTGCGGAAATGAAATCTATTAATTTTCGGGTGACACCTGTGGCTTAGTGAGTAGGTTGCCGGCCTCATATGCCGACGTTGGCGGGTTCAAACCCAGCACCAGTCAAGCTGCAACAAAAAACAGCTGAGCGTCGTGGTGGGCACCTGTAGTTCCAGCTACTCAGGAGGCTGAGGCAAGAGAATCATTTAAGCCCAACAGCTGGAGGTTGCTGTGAGCTGTGACGCCACAGCACTCTACCGAGGGTGATACAGTGAGACTCTGTCTCTACAAAAAAAGAAAGAAAAGAAAAGAAATCTATTAATTTTCCATTGTCCACTGTTTCTCAAGTCTACCTGTCCCTAAAACTATTTTGCTTTTTCCTGCTTTTTCCTACTGGTACAGCCAGGAATTAATGCTCCTCACAACACACTTGAAACTGATACTTTAACAGAGCAAGAAGATCAATTCTTGTAACCACCAAGAAATGAATGTTTTGAATTGGTGCTTTTATTCTTTCTGATTATAACCAACACCCACAATAAGACCCTCGCCATGCTGCTGGACAGTCCAAATGCTGAGAGTGAAAGAATGATGACTTTGTGTGGAGCAAATCTTATGTATCTTATGATACTACATACAGGATGATGTAAAGATCATGAGTGTATTTTTTGAGTTCTCTGTATAGAAACGTTTATGATTTCACATTCCATAGTTGGCTTCCTTTGGGACGCATGTTTTTATAAGCCAGCTCCCCAATCTGCAGCCTGTGTATCAGTGAGGCTCACTCATCCATACTTAGTATTCATGCCTCAGTACTATCTGGCTGTGGCTTTGTTAGCTGGTGGTAACAAAGGGAAGCAAGTTAAAAATCAAATGGCTCTTTTAAAAAGACTCTACTCTGCAAAAAGTAAATGAAGAATTGAGCCGTGTCAAAAGCAAATCTAATAATTCTGGGAATATGTGTTGCATAGCTACTAAAATGACAGGTCCAAATGGAATGGATAACTATATATTCCACCATTTTTAAGAATTATCAGGGTGGCGCCTGTGGCTCAAAGGAGTAGGGCACTGGCCCCATATGTTGGAGGTGGCGGGTTCAAACCCAGCCCCGACCAAAAACTGAAAAAAAACAAAAAATTAGAATGCTGAGCTGTCCACTTACTTACTTGTTCCCCTAACTTGTCCTTACTGATACTGTAAGATTTAATTCAAAAGTCCTCTTTCCCAG
>CAUYON010206716.1:0-28289 GCA_963573935.1 Arctocebus calabarensis | reverse complement strand
CCTAGTAGCTGGGACTACAGGCGCCCACCACAGCGCCCGGCTATTTTTTTGTTTTTGCAGTTCGGCCGAGGCCGGGCTTGAACCCGCCACCTTCGGTATATGGGGCCGGCGCCCTACTCGCTGAGCCACAGGAGCCGCCCCCTTTTTGTTTTTAGAGTGGCATACTACCTCAGTTATGTATCATGAAAAAGGAAATTTCTAAATGGTATTGTCAAGGAAACAGAACATTCTCAGGGTTTTAGTTTTTAGTTCACAAGTTCAATGATGCGTAATGTTGAATACTATTTTTAACATGAAAAAAAGGACAAGACAAGCACCCTCATTTTTTGGCACATCTATACTTCTGTCTGCCGAGTACCAGCAGGAATAGCCCTGCCCTGGGCAGCCTGGTGGCCTTTCCAGTGGCAGAGCAGGGCTCATGGGATATGGTACTCATGTCTCCTATCTCCTGTTTGCCCTGAAAAGAGACAGACGGGAAGTTGTGCGGCCCTGGACCCCAAGAAGGCTCTTGGCACTTCCTCCCCCAGGAGACTGGCCTTTCCAGTCACCTTTTAGGAAGGGCAGAGGGTCCAGAAAGCTCCAGAACACATTGCCTTTCCCACTGAAGAGAGTGGGAGGAGGGGGATGAGGCAAGAAAGAGAAGGTGCAAGAGGTTCAACCTGCCCAAGTGACTTGCCTGGTTGTGAGCAATTGTAGTTCCAGATACTTGGAAGGCTAAGCGAGGAGGATCACTTGAGCCCAGGACTTTGAAGCTACAATGAGCTATGATGATGCCATGATACTCTAGCCTGGATGATTGAGTGAGACTCTGTCTCAAAACAACAACAACAACAAAACTCAAAAAAATACAAAGGCAACTTTTTCAGGAAAAGTAGGAGGGGTGGCACTGAAATTTGCTCTTAGCGAATACAAGGAAAGCTGGAACTAGAATAGAAGAGCCTCCTTGGAGTGTGTCCTGGTGTTGGTAGGATGGTTCAGGTATTCCTAATTCCCTCCCCTGCAAAGTGAGTTTCTTCCACTCGGGAAGGGCAGGAAGCTGCAAAGACTACCGGCAACTGGGCACAGCAACAGCGACATTTTCAAATAGCAGCTTATCGACCTGCTTTCCTCCTGATATCCTGAAACCCCATCTAGGCCCCTGGCTACCAGGTAGGCAGAGGCCACAGCCTTTGCAGCTCCCCTCCAACCTCGGGGAAGCTAAGGAATCAGGATGGTGTGAGACAGCAGAACCATGAGAGTGTTAGGACAGAAGGGATGAGGTTGATATATGTCACTTCACAGGATATGAAATGCCCTTAATGAGTCCTTGCAGGAGGAAAGGCTATAATGTCTGCTTCCTGTGTGTAGCAGCTTGTGCAGGCTCCTTAGAGAGCACACAAAGGAATAGTATGACACCAGGGCCTTGTGGCTCACCTTGGGGACCCCATACTGTCCATCCTGGAATCTCTGCACTGACCTAGGAGGCCCCTTTGCCTTTCCGCAGTCCTGTTCCATGCAGGCCCAGTCCTAGTGGCACTGAGGCAGCTGTCCAAAGAGCCCACATGCAGATACTCCAGACACCTCCAGGGGCTCCACTCAGCTGCAATATCCAGGTGACAGGTGTGGTGAGCATGAGAAGCTCATGTGAGGGTCACACACAAATCAGCAAGTCTATCCATCCCCTGGACTTGGAAACATCCCTTGCTTCCGAAGAGGCTGCTGTACCCCCTTTCTCAAGCTTCCTGGGAATCCCCTCAAACGTCACAAACTGAGGGAGCACTGGGGATACTCAATGAACCCCTGCTCCGCATCGGCTGGATAGTGCTGGGCCTCCCAAGAAACATAAACAGCCCTTGCTCTCCAAGTGCCCCGTCCAGCCCTACCTCTCCTAATGAATGTGAGCACTTCAGTGTCAAATGAAGAGGCTAGTGAAATCCACACCATGTGCCTCATGTCATTTCAACCACAGAGTCTAGGGCAGAGCCTTCCTGGGTTTTTGTAGTTGTGTTTTCAAAGACTTTGTTTCCATTTAATTATATTATTTGCCTTCCCAGCAAGAGGCCAAACCTGGTAAAGTAAGCAGAGGCATCATGCCGAGGGCCAGAGAGCTGGACCAGGGGCTGGTCTGCTTAGAACAGCCATGTGGACAGATGCCCTCCCTCAGGGTCTTCAACCAGCTCAGGCCCCTGAACAACATCTATAGGAGTTTTAGGACAGCAGAATCTTTCTTTCCAATCATCCTGTATAAGCGGGTGGAACGAGGAGGTGGAAAGGTAGCTTCATGAATCACAGACCTGGATGCTCAGCCTCCCTTTGCCCCTCCCCTGCCAGCAACTGCTGTCCCTCAGCTTTCTTTCTTCATCTATAATACTGGAGTTAGCAGAGTGCTGCCCCAAGGCCTGCTGAAGGATATAAAGAGAAAGGTGCCCAGAGAACTTGGTGCAGGGGCCTGATGCACAAGGAGTTTCAGTGGGGTTGAGGCTCTTAGAAAGACACAGGATTGGCTCGGCACCTATAGCTCAGTGGGCTAAGGCGCCAGCCACGTACACCTGAGCTGGTGGGTCCGAATTCAGCCCGGGCCCGCCAAACAACAATGATGGCTACAACCAAAAAATGGCCAGGCGTTGTGGTGAGCGCCTGTAGTCCCAGCTATTTGGGAGGCGGAGGCAGGAGACTCACTTGAGCCCAGGAATTGGAGATTGCTGTGAGCTGTGATGCCACAGCTCTCTATCCAGGGTGACAGCTTGAGGTTCTGTCTCAAAAAAAAAAAAAAAGAAAAAAGAAAGACACATGATTAGTGGGGCCCAGTCACTTCCTCCTTTCAAAGAACACGGTCTGTGAAGGCTCAGACAGTAAGTCCCTGAGCCTGCCTCCCTTGAAGAACTGATGTTAGTGACCTGCCATCAAGCAGCTCCAGAGATTCTCAGAAGGGGAAAAAGGAGGGGTGCTCTTCTGGGGAGTGGAAGGACTTCAGAGGAAATAAGTCATGCCCAAGACCAGGCTGAGCTGGTTTCCTGCAAGACCTGCCTCCCCAGCCAGGGCAAGAGCAGGAGCTCCCCATGTCTATCTGGGGCCAGGGAGACACCATTTCTCCTGTCCCTATTCACATTTGAGAACTGGAAGGATAGACTTACCCTCACCTCCCCCATCAGTCCCAGACTCTGAGTTCAAGGAGGCAATTGTGGGGCCTTTTCCATACCTAACTGTGACTCATACTTCTGTAGCTCTCATATCTGAGCAAAGGTAGGAGATCAGGGATCCCTAAAGCAAGAGCACGCACAGGTCAGCACCCAACTTAGTCCCAGCTTTCTCCATTGGCTTTTGAGTTGGAGTACCCCAAACACCCAGGCCTGCCTCAACAGGTTCTAGGCCTCACAGTAGCCATCTGGTCCTGTTACCTGCAGATTGGTAACAAACTCCAAGGCACTAAGGGTATCATGAGAGCTAGCCCAGCTTGGGCTACCCAACCAGGTAAGAGTTCACTGGTCAGGACCAGAAGGCCCCTTTTGAAGCCAGCAGGAAGAGCCATAGTCCGGGGCCTCTCTCTGTAACTTCCTGAGTTTGTGCTAGTTTCAGCCTGGACAGAAACAGGGAAGAGCAAATCTACCGTGGCTGGAACGGACGGGACTCAGCCGCCCCCAGGCAGTTCTCCAAACGACTGGGGAGGGAAGCCCGCAGCATCCAACACATCCCCTAAGGCAGCCAAGGACCAGATCCTTGGCCCAGAAGATAAGGGCACTCAAGGGCAGTCAGGGGCTCAGGCTGTCTCCTGCATCCGCAGCAACCCAGGCTGGCCTCGAGTGACCCGCATGACCCAGGTCTCTGCCGGCTTCCCGCCTTCATCTTGGGTCCCCTTCCTGAAGCAGCGCCCGAACCCAATCGGAGCCTCCAAAGCCTCGGAAGCGCCAGCGGGGCAGAAAGCTGACTCTTGCTCCGAGGGCCCAGCCGCCCTTGCCTTCGGCCGGGAGCCCGGGTGCGTCTGGTCATCAAAGGCCACGCGACCCGCCGGGCCTGCCATCCTCAGCTGCTCTCCAGGCCCGACCCCTTCGCCGGGCTCCCAGGCTCCATACCGGCCCGTGGGACTCACCTCTGCAACCCGGTGGCGCCTCCTCAGTCCCCGTAGCCCGGGCAGCGCGGCCCTGGCCCCGGCACCCGGGCCCGCTCGCCTCCACCGGCCGGCCCACAACTTCTGCCCCGGAGAGCGGCGCAGCCACTCTCGCCGCTGGCCTTACTGCCTGAATGGCCTCCCGCGCCTCAGCCACGGAGCCACCGAGCACCCTGACCCTGCCCCAGCCCTGGCCAGAGTCCGGCGCCCGCCCTACGCCGCCTCCGTAGCGTAGCGCCCGGTCCGGGCCCCACAGCTACGGCGCGCCCGGGGCGCACGCGGCACTGTGAATCGCGCGCCGGGACTACGACTCCCACAGGGCCGCGCGGTACCCTGCGCGAGGCAGGCCGGGAGCAGGGGCGGCGCCGCACGAGGCAGGCCGGGAGTTGTAGTCCCTAGGCACCCTCGCGGCCCCGCCCACCCGTTCGATCCCGGGCCGCGCCGCGCGCCAGGCATATCGTTAGGGAGGGCCGAGCATGGGCTTGCTGAGTGCACTGTGGGCTCCACCCGGCCTCTGAGCGTCCACGAGCCCCTGAGACCTCTTCGCTCCAGGGGCGCCTCCAGTCTTCGTGATTTTTACACTTTGTTTCCTCCGTTTTCCCCACCGGTCAGTGGTCAAAAGCAGGAATTGTAGTGGGACCCACTTGAGAGGCCTCGGCCCTTGCGGGGTCACTTAGGCACATCACTTGTCTAAGCTTCTTTCCTCATAGGGTCAACGGTGACAACACCCACAAGTCCCTCAGGTCTGGCCTATCAGGAAGGAAGACATTCCTACTCCTGGGTAACCCTCGGCAGGTCCTCTGAGCAAGTGTCGGCTCAGTGTCTCCCCTAAAGTCTCTTTTTGGCTGCCCTGAGGTTATTCTCCACCCAGTAGCTAACTAGGGCTTGGATGTGCCAGACCTTTAGGTCAGCTCTCACCGAAGAGCTTTAGATGCAGGGCAGCACGGAGGCTACAGAGTGGGTAGTGGGATGCAGAGGGCATTCTGGGCAAAAGAAGAGCCAGAGAAGGCACTGGCCACACAGCAGAGGAAAACAGAAGCAAAACTGGTCAGCTGAGAGATCCAGGAGAAAGAGGGTTAGACTGTAGTCTGATTCTGTGGCAAGATGGAGCAGAGTTTTTACAAGTGGGAAGTTGGGTGACATTTACTCCAGGACCCAGAGGCTGAGCCAATCTCGTCTAGACTTACAGGGCCTGGGCTGGTGCTTGTAGGAGGCCATTCATGCTCCAGAAAAGCCAGCAAGCCAAGGATGGAGCTCCACCATACTCTCCAGATGATGCATTAGGGGCACCTGTGTCCCAGAGTGGAGGCTCCAGCTTATAGCCACAGTCAAGACAGAAGCTGGCTGCCTGAGTGTTCTGAGGGGGTGGGGAATTTACTACTGTCCTGGGAGGCTTTTGGTGAGACTTCATTCCCCTGCCTTGGAACACCTCCCCTTTTGTCTGCTACCCACTTTCTGGAGATGGCAGGGCTGCTGGATGTGTTAGCTAGTGTGTCTATGCCAGGGCACCCTGAGTGCTAGGTAGGGACACCGGGAAAGGTAGGCTGCAGAGAGCTGGCTCTCCTGTGGCTTGGATGAGGCTCTTGGCCCCTGTCCTCCCAAGTTCCTCACCTGCATGAAGGATGACTAGCCAAGTGTAGCTGCAGAATCACATGTGGACAGAGTCCAGGGCTGCCTCTCAGGTTCCCTTCCCTTCCCAGTCCTTCCCTGGGTGTGGTTGTGAATGTTAGGGCTGGTGTGGCTCCCTGGCTAGGGGCCAGTGGTCTACCTGGCAAAGGGTTCATAACCCTGTAACCTGCCGCCAGAGCCTGTTGTTCTGACAGCTCAGGCTTTTGACAGCTCACTGCAGAGTCATCAACTCTGCAGTCACTTTTGCTAAGCCAGGCCCTACTAGGGTTGAGGAGAGGATGGGAGCATCCCTGCCCTCTCCAGTAAGGGGCCAAGCCCCGTCATGGTAGGGGAGAGAGCCCACTCACCCAGGATGGCTTCATGAGGAGTCTTCAAGATAGTTGAGATTTTACCACCTAAGGAGGGAACCAGAGGGAATGGGCAAGATGAGAGGCAAGGGGAGATGCCTGCCTCTGTGTAGTCAACATGTGATCATCTTAAACACTGAGTGACAAGACATCAGGCACATAGGTGTGAATTTTAAGACTACAGAAAAATGAGTGACTTTGGATTATTATTTTTTTGAGACAGAGTCTCACTATGTCGCCCTGGGTGGAGTGCCGTTGCGTCACAGCTCACAGCACCCTTAAACTCTTGGGCTTAAGCGATTCTTGCCTCGGCCTCCCGAGTAGCTGGGATGTGACTTTGGATTATTGATGAATCCTGCTTCTGTGCCCATGCAGGCCTGGCTTGAGGATGCAAGCCTCACATCAAAACAGACCTAAGTAGCTAAGAAGCCCAATGGCAAAGGCATGATTCCACCTGGAAAAGAGGATGGGAGGACCAAGCAGAAAGAGCTGAGCAGAGGCGAGAGGCATATGTTCAGGCACTCTTGGGGACAGTAGCAAACAGACCAAATGCTATCGTGGAGTGTTACCTCTCGTGGAAAGAGCACACAGGGAGACTAGTGACATGGGTGCCAGTGGGTTGCCTGTCACTGATCAAGCTCAGAGGTTACGGGGTAGAGCGTGCTGTGATCAGCTGCTTTGAGCCACATGTCTCTGGGCCCAGGAGGAGGCAGCCTACCTGATGGGTCAAAGTACTACACAAGGTCAAGGTCCTTTGCTAAAGCACCTTCCCTGGGCCTCTTGCTCCAGGTTTCTGGACTCCAGCAGGTAGAGGGGCTGGGTGCAAACTGGTTAGTCACCATGGGGTCTGGCTGAGTGGTAGGGCAGGGCCATCACAGAGATTGACACAGGCAGGGACAAGCTGGGGCCAGCCTGAGGTGAGGGGCCACCTCCACATGTCAGTGGGTCTTCTTCCACTCACATTTGTAGGGCAGGTTTTTTTGGTGCTTTTTCTGTCAGGAGCCAACTGGGACGGGATGCACCTGGGGGGCTGGCAGGCCCTTGGCCAAGCCACTGCAGGGTTAGGGATGGAAAGCCACCTCTCAGGAGAGACATGCTAAGGCCTCCTGGGGGTATAGACCTCCTCTGGGAATGTCCACTTGCCCCCCTCGGACTCTGATTTCCCCCACCACAGGCAACTGCTCCGCAGCACTTGCTGACCTGTTACCATGTATGGTGGAGTTCCACCATGTGCCCTCCTGTCTTAGACAGGGCTGTCTCTGCTTGGAGCTTGAAGGACAGTGCAGTGATCTCAATGTCATCTGTTGGTAGGTTGAAAGGATTGTGACAGCTCCCAGTGTTTAGAATTTAGAGTGGAAAACAATCTGAGGGGCTCCGAGACCAGTCTGCTGAGGGCTGCTCCCACCTCCCCTTCCTGGCTCTGGCTTTGCCCAGCAGCAAGAGACACTCCTCCCCAATTATGGTATCTCCTGCTAGGCAGAGATGGGCCCTATTGGCACCAAAGACCCAGGGACAGACCCTGGGTGGGTGGGAGGACAAAAATTTGGCCTTGGACATGCCCACACCCCGCAAATCTCCTCTTCCATTCTACCCCATGAAGTGCCCAGGGATCCTGAGCCTGACTGTGGCCTTTTGCTGTACCCACCTCCCCAAGGTCCAGCCATGTCCCTCTTGTCACTGACCCATGAGCAGCAGCTGGGGCCATGTGGACTGGGAGGTCTGGGTCCTCAGACTCCCTGGGTCTCAGTTCTTTCACCTGAGGAATGTGGCTGGCAGGCAGGGAGCTCAATGTGGGCTGGAGCCCTGCAGATGCTGTTTGTGGACATGTGAGCTGGGCTGGGGAAGTTTTAAAGAACATGCCATGGGCATTTTTTCTTTTCTTTTCTTTTTTTTTTTTTTTTCTGAGACAATGTCTCACTCTGTTGCCCAGGCTAGAATGCCCTGGTGTCAACCTAGCTCACAGCAACCTCAAACTGCTGGGCTCAAGGGATCCTCCTACCTCAGCTTCCCTAGTAGCTGGGACTACAGGCATGTGCCATGATGCCCAGCTAATTTTTCTATTTTTGGTGGAGATGTGGGTCTCACTCTTGCTCGGGCTGGTCTCCAACTGTTGAGCTCAAGGGATCCTCCGTCACCCTCCCAGAGTGTTAATATTATAGGCGTGAGCAACCATGCTTGGCCTGTGGACCCTTTCATTAAGCAAACACAAGCACATACAAATGGGCATTCTATTTTCCCTACCCTGTAACCAAAGAAAAACCTTATACTTTATAAATGACTGTGCGTGTTGCTTTTTCCTCTTAACATCTACCAGCATGTAGAATTTTCCATATCAACACGCAGAGCCTCCTCATTGCCTTCAACAGCTGCCCAGGATTCTGCTGTGCACCCAAAGCCGAGCTTCTGTGCTAGCTTCTGAATGGGTTGTTTCCAATGTTTTCACTGTTACAAACAGCAGCAGTGGCGCCACCGGTGTAGCTGCAAGAACAGATCATTTTGTGGTACTCAGAGGTGGGTCATAGGGTAATTGTGATGGACGCTACTGTAGACCCTGTCCCCTCCAGACGGTGTCCCTTTGCACTGGCACAGCAGCTTGGAAGATGTTTCCTACACTGTGTCAGCACATGCTGGAATCCTTTGCATTCTAATAGGTGAGAAAGGGAGCTTCTTGTCACTAATTGCCATTTCTTTCTTTCTTTTTTTTTAATTGTTTTTATTATTGTAGCTGTGTACATTAGTGCAATTGAGGGGTACAATGTGCTGGTTTCATATACAGTCTGAACTATTTTCATCAAACTGATTAACATAGACTTCATGGCATTTTCTTAGTTATTGTATGAAGACATTTGTATTCTGCATTTAGTAAGGTTCGCCTGTACCCTTCTAGCCATTCGATCCTATAATTCCTTTACTAGGTATATATCCAGAAGACCAAAAATCACATTATAACCAATTTCCATTTTTGTTATCACATGTGAACCAGGGCTTTTGTCATGTGGTAATGGGTTTTTTTTGTTCTTCTTGTTGAACACTTTTATTATGAAGGAGTACTGAATTTTTTTTTATTAAATCATAGCTGTGTACATTAATGCATCATGGGGTACAATGTGCTGGTTTCATATACACTCAAATATTTTCATCAATGGTTATGGACTTTTTGAGTTTTCATTAAGCCATCCATTCACTTTCTCATCCTATTTTTTTTATTAGGTTGTGTTTTCTAGATTTCTAGGAGCTTTTCATATTAGACAGATCAGACCAGGGTAATATATTGTTGCCCATTGGATGAACTGGGCTCAATAATTTACAATTCTTTTTTCCTTATAGGCAAGGCATGGTGGCTCACACCTTAATTCTAGTGCTCTGGAGGCTGCGATAAGAGGATCCCTTGAGCTCAGGAGTTACAGACCATCTCTACTAAAAATAGAAAACAATTAGTAGGGCATTGTGGCGCATGCCTATAGTCCCAGATACTTGGGAGGCTGAGGCAAGAGAATTGAACTGAACTGAACTCCTGAACCCAGGAGTTTGAGGTTGCTGTGAGCTGTGATGTGACAGCACTCAAGCCTGGATGACAGAGTGAAGCTCTTGCCTAAAAAAAAGAATTTTTTTTTTTTTTTTGTGAATAAAATTCTTTTGGAGCACAGCCTCACTCTTTGTCTGCAGTTGCTTTTGCACTCTAACAGCAAAGCACAGTAATTGTCACAAAGACCTCGGGCCTGAAAAGCTGACAATGCATCCACCCTTGTGTTAGATTTTTTGAGTGAAATGTAAAGAGTAATAGTTTCTTCGGATTGTCATTTGTCTTTGTTTTTCTTTTGCATTAACTGCATTTTAAATTTTAAGATAGTTCCTTGGGCATCTTTTCATAGGACTGAAACTTAACTTCTGGAGGGTCTTGTTTCTCAAAACCATCCTCTTTGCGTGCCAGACTCTGGGGTCCAACCTTATTTGTGTTCAATGTTAAAAGGAAGTGGACAAGAAAGGCCGATTTAAGCCCAAACTGTCTAGATATTGCTGCAGAATTTGGCACGCGAATTCCTACTGCTGAGAGGCGAAGATGGGAAAGGTGTTACCCGGTTTTACAGACGACAACACCGAGGCTCAGAGAGCCACGCAGCCTGTTGGCCTGGCGCTGGCCCGCCCCTCCCACGGGGTGACCTTGACCTTCCTACTGTGAAGCCAGATTCAGGGGCGGCGGGGCGCCCAAGGGCAGGACGATCGCTGACAGAGCGGGGCTGAGCCTGGGTCCCAGGAGCGTCCCCAAGTGCGGCCTCGGGAGACCGCAGGCCCCCACCTTCTGCCTGCAGAGCCCCCACGCTCGCCACCCACGAAGCTCGGCGCAGCGAAGCCGCCAGGCGCGATGCTCGGCGCTGCCGCCGGAGGGCGGTGTGGGTCCGGGCACGGAGCGCCGGGCCAGCCACGGTGTGGGGGAGGGGCGCCCAGCCGCCGCAGCCGGCTGCCCAGCCCCCGTCGTGGCCGAGCGCTCCCCAGCTTTGCCTACCCCGCCTTGATTACGACACCCCCCTTGGCAAGCCCGTCTCCCACCCCCACTTCGCCCCGCACGTCCCCTCCATCACACCCCGCCTTACGTCTCCTCCCCAGGGATCCCACAGGCACTCCATCCTCGTCCCTCCCCCTGCCCACCCTCTCTGGACCCCAGCTCAGGTCCCCTCTCCTGGCCTCAGGCTGTGTCCCGCCCCTCCCCGCACCCCCGTGCCAAGACGTCCGCTGTGGTCTTGGTCCTGCAAGATTATTGAGGGTGAGGGCCCGAGTCTGGGGGAGCGCTAAGCACGGAAAAGGAATGGGGGCTCACAGCAGCGACGCGAAGGTCTCAACACCCCTCCCCATCCTCCCCGGGACACCCTCAGAGTCCGAGCCAAGCCCACCCCCTCGGGGCTCCCCCAGGGCTCATGAGCCTCCCCTCCCCCCGCTGGGATGTCCCCGTATCACTCCCCTCTCGGGTCTGTGAGCTGCCTTGTTGCCCTTCCAGCAGCCCCAGGCTGGACCAGTCCGCCCTGAAGCACACACAGTGCCCCTCCTGCCCCTCCTCACGCCTAAGTTCTTTGCTCTTTCCCCTGCTGGCCCAGTTCCCCCCGGGAGTGTCTGTCCCACTCCCCTGTGTGTCCCCCCACTGCACCCCCACCCAGGACCACAGTCTTGCTCTCCACTGGGCCTCTCACCGATGGGGGGTCCGGCTCGCAGCAGGGACTCCCAAGTCAGGAGTGAGGGTGACCTCAGCCTGGGGCTGTGCTACTCAGGCGAGGACCCCTGATGAGGTGGCCCAGCCTTCTCTGGAAACTGACCTCTAGGCCACAGTCTGGGACACTTGGCTGGTGGCCATGACTTTGGCCTAAGTTCTTGGGGAGAGGAGGACATAGGTCAGCTCAGGACTTCGGGCTCCTGCTCACATTTCCTGAGTACTATTTGGTGAGGGATTTTTCTGAATCATCTTCTGGGATCTGTAATAACTTCATGAATTACTTCTCTGTTTTATGAATGAAGAAACCCAGCCTCAGTGCTAGAAGCAGAGCCCAGGGGACAAGCTGCTCTCCTGAGAGAATGGGGACATGGGGAGAGAGACCTCAGTATCACAGCGATCTGCTCAGTGAACCGGGGCGGGAGACCGAGGCTTGTTGTCCAAGGCTCAGCTAAGTGGAGGGAGGGCTGGGCTCTGAGCTGCAGGGTCATAGGAGGAAGGTGCTCTTCACTGAATACCTCCAGAAGTCACGCAGGAGTGATTGGGTGACCCTGTGCCCCGCTTGGCCTCGGGGAAGGGCCTGTTCATGGTCTCTGGCCATGAGGGTCTTTGAATTCATTCACATCTTCACAGGTGGAGTTGGGAATCTCAGGTCCTTGGCAGGAAAGTGAGGAGATGTTATGCAATTAGGGCCAGGACAGGGGAGGATTGTTAGTCCCCTGGGAAAATCCTTAGTGTCTGGTCCTTCGTCAGCTGACCAAGGGAGAGGCTCAGAGCTGCCAGTGGGCCCAACCAGGGGCAGCCCAGGGCAGTAGCCTCAGACGCTGGAGGGACACAGCCAAGAATGATGCAGCTGAGAGTGGGGGCTGTGCCACCACAACCCCCTTGCCTGTCTGCAGAAATACCCACAGATGGCCCATACGGGGCTGGTGCCTGATTGGCCAAGAGACTCTGGAAGGCCAAAACATCTTTTATGTGAAGAGACTCAATTTTTAAGAGTTGGCGACTGATTCAAGTTTTTAAAACTATGCAGGTAAAGCAAAATAGTCCCACAGGCTGGATTCCGCTGGAAAGACTGGTTTTCCTGCCCAGATCTGGTCATTATAACTCTGGTTCAGTAACTTCAACTTTCTGAGCCTCGGTTTCCAGATTCATTACATGAGTGTAACAGTTCCTTCCTGTGGGGGATGATGTGGGCCAGTAAACACTAACAAATAATCAGACCATGCATGGGTGCCTGAGTGAGGGGCACCTATGCAGGGCATGTTTGTTCCAGCGCCCTCAGGGTAAAATAAACATTCTTCCTACCACAGAGACACATGCTGCCTGACAGGGCACCTGCTGAAACCCCAGCCTCCTCTCTCCCACCGCCTCCCATGCCCACTTGCTGGTCCTCAAGCAGCCCCCCAAGTTGGAGCTGGTCTCCTGGCCTTTGCACTGGCAGTTCCCTCTTCCTGGAGCCCCTTCCTTGACACTAGTGTGGATGGCTCCATCCTGCCCTTCAGGGCTCAGCTTAAATGTCACCTCCTGGGAGACGCACACCCTCCAATGTCCAATACTGTACTGCACCTTATCCCTTCCCCGCTGTGGACTGTGGGCCTCACCTCTTGCTCCCCAAGGGCACCCTCAGGGCTAAGGGCAGTGCCCTGGTTCACATGGTTCGCAGTCTCTCAATGAATGAATGGATGGGTGGGTGGCTGGGCTGGCTGGGGGAGGGAGGCCGTCCTCCCGGGTCATTCCCCGGGGATCCAATTAGTGGAAATTCCCTGAGTGCCACAGTGCAGCAGCTGGCCTGGGCTAGCCCGCAGCCGAGGTCCATCTGGAGGTTTTGTTCAAAGATGCTGAGACTGGGCTGCTTGACTGCGGTACCACGGGCACAGCCTCAGAGGGCTGCAGCCGTCTCACCTGCATTTCTGGGCTGTACAAGGACAGGTGTGGATTGAGGACTGGCGGTCCCCTTGCTGACTGGCCCTGGCTCAGAAGGTGAAGGGGACTTGCTCAAGGTCACACAGTGAGGTTGGGGCCGGGGCTAAGGGAACAGAGGGTGGAGACAGGCTCAGCAGGCAGGTACACTTCTTGGGTACACTGAGCGTGTCTCTACCCGAGTCCACGCCATGACCCCTCTCCAGTCCACCCTGCACCTGGATGCCAGGGGACAACATCTTAAACAGAAATGCCACTGCTCAAGGTCCTTTGAGGGCTGCCCTGTGGCCTCAGGACAAAGCTCACACCTTCGTCCAGCTGTTCGAGGGCTCTCAGGCCCTTGGCCTCCTGGTCTAAGTTTACTGTACTCACTGACGCACACACACTAGCCCCACGGCTCGGCTGCACTGCCCAGGAAGCTCCCACCTCCCAGTCTACTGATCTTCTCTGCTCACCTGCAGGTCACAGGCACAGCCCAGTCCTCCTGGACCTTCAAGACAGGGTCACCAAGTCACCACCCAGCCAGCCGCCATCTTAACAAACCCTCCCTGGCCCTTCCCCACGTCCCCAGGCTGGTTGAGGTCAGGGCCGTCTCCAGCTCTTGCTGTGCTCCTGAGCGGGCCGCTGTCCTGTGGCTTTAGTCTGTTTTGACTCGGGGCCCCCAGGGTCCTGCATGTGGCAGGGCAGGATCTCAGGCTGGAGGAAGAGAGCCTGGGGGACTGGAGACTCCCCAAAGAGCTGAACTGTGGAGCTGCTTACTCTTCTGCTGTGCCCCTGGCTCCTCTTACCCACGCCCCATTGTTAAGGCCTGTGGCTGTGTCCTGCTTTCCGTGTGTACCGAGGGCAGCAGCCAGCGTCTTCTCTTCTGCTGCGCTTGGTCCATACCAACACAAAAGGAAAGGAGAGTGACTAAGTGACGGGTGGGTGGACGTCTGCACTGTTTGGATGTCAGAAACGTGCATGGTCTCCCCCGCTCCCCTTCTGCCTAACCTCACGTCTGGTCTACAAAGAGGTCCTGCCACCTGTACCTCCAGAACGCCCCTGGAATCTGACCCCGGTCCCCCACCCCCATTACCATCTTAGCCTGAGCTACCCACCCCTCTCCCCCAGATTGTTGCAGCGGCCTGGCCACTGGCCCCCTGGTTCTGCTCTTGCCTTCACAGCAGCCAGTGATCCTCCTAACTCCGAAGGCAGATCCTGGCCTCTGTCCTAGGCCCTCCAGGGCTCCCCCCGTTCTCACAGGCAATGGCGGGAGCCCAGCAGTGGTCTTTGTAGTCTGTCTCTGCCATTGCTCACTCTGCTTCCACTAGGTCCATCTCCTTACCCGCCCCAGAACATGCCAAGCACAGTCTCGCCCCAGGGCCTTGGTACATGCGGTACCAGAAGCGTGTATCCTCTTCCCATCCCCACTCATCCCCTTCACCTTCTTTAAGCAGGAGGCCTCCCTCGACTGCTCTCTAACACACTCTAGGCTATCCCCTTTATCTAGCTTTTCTTCCTAGCCCTTTACTGTCACCAGACATACTATATTCTCATGTGTCCACTGCCGGTCTCCTCTGTTGGATGCAAATTCCCCCAGGGCAAGGACTTCCCGGGCCCCAGGACGGTGCCTGGCACCCTACAGTTGCTCAGTCAGCTTTTGTTGAGTGGAAAGACCGATGGCAGGTGGGCAGCCGGGACCTGCAGCGCTGCCTCCTTCCTGCCTGTGTGAGGGAAGCAGGAGTGCCCAGGCCGGCCGTGGCCTTGCATATCCCCACTGGGTGTGTTGAGCGGTGGCCGAGCCCCGTGTTTGTTTATGCAGCACGCTTGCCTCCGTGTTGGAAGGAGAGGCTGCGTGGTGCAGAGTGCCTGTAGTACTGGCCGCCCTTGGTGACAGCCGAGTGCTGCTGCTGTCCCTGGGTGCACGGAGTGGGCCTGTCACAATATTTGTTTAACAGGCGGTGGTGCACTAAGCTGGGCTGCAAACACAGAGCTGCCAAGAGGCGGTGCCTTTGCTGTGCTAGGAACACGTGGCGGCTTTTCCAGTGTCTGGCCTGACTGTCCAGGGCCCAGCTGGCCTGGCCAGGGTGTGCCCCTTACTGCTCCGCGTCCTGGCTTCCTTCCTGCACAGGCACACCCCTGCTTGGCTCCGACTCCATCTGTGCTTGCCCCTTTGAACTTTGATTGACCTGGCTCCCTGGAGGATGTGCCCAGAACTCCCAGCTCCTGAAGGTCTCAGCCAGGACTCCCTGCTACGCAGGACCCCAGGCCACAGGCCACCCAGCACCACCTCTTGCAGCAGGACAGGTGAGCGGCAGGGCTTGCACTGGGAGATGGGACTCCTGCTGTCTGCTGGAATGTCTCTTGGGAGTGTGTCCCCCTGTCCCAGGTTCTGCCTTGGACCCTACATGGACTGCTGTGTCAGGTACTTCCAGCACGCCTGAGGCACAGAGTGACACACGGTGTTTGGACCCATTGCTCACCCAGGGACATCCTGTGACCCCCTCCTCGAGGTGCCTTTGCTCTGGGTGGCTGCTTTCTTCTTTGTCCCTGCACCTCACTCAGCTCCTGAACCCCCACCTGGAGCCCTGACCCTGTCCGGGCCACCCCTCCCCAGCTGCCCTCCGACCAGCCGAAGCCGCCTCACCCAGCCGCTCCAGCCTGGCACGGCTCCCTCACCTCGCACCCCCGCAGCTCAGCGAATCTGAAACACACAATTTAACACTTAATTATACACTCTGCTCACTAATTATTTTGTGTCTCATCTCCTCAACTCATGTGAGCTGCTCTGTCTCTAGCAGGGCCCTCCTTGCAGGGCTGCAGGGGCCAGGGGGTGGCTATGCCCTGGTGTCAGCATCGGGAGGTCACAGGGATGGAACGGGGGTGGCACAGAGCAGAGGTAGGGTGGGGTTAAAAACACCCCGTTCCCATCCTGGAGCCACAGCCTCTCCAGCGACAGAGCATGAGAGCTTGTCCTTCCCAGGGCTGTAACAGGAGCCTGGCCACATCTTCGTTTCTGTCCTGACCCTCTCACTCCCTCAGAGCTATGGCCAGACAGCAGAGGGGCCTTCACACTCTGCCTTCAAGTTCACCTAGTTTTAATTATCCACCACCAGCTCCCCTGCCGTCACTGTAGTGATAGCGGCATCAGCTTTCATCTGGACGACAGAAACGACCTCCTCAGGGGCCTCCCTGCCTCCCCCAGCCGGGTCCCCATGTATGGTCAGCGTCGCTACCTGGCTGCTGAAGGAGGCATCACCTCCCTTCCAGACCTGCTCCACACAGAACAAAGTGCTACTGTGTGCCACCCTTACACGTCCCCGAGTGACTGGGCCCAGGCGGCTGCTGTGACTTCCCCACCAGCCTGTCTTTCCTTACCCTGCCTGGCCTCTGAGGCTCCCTGTGGTTCCTGGACACACCAAGCCCCCAGTCTCTCTGAGTCCTGGCCTGGAACTTTCCCTAGGTACCTGTGCGGTACCTCCCTCCTTGTGTACAGTCCCTGAGCAAGGGGCACCTCCTGGAAGAGGCTGTGTCAGTTAGGGGGTCTCCAGAGGGACAGAATCAATAGGGGTGTGTGTGTGTGTGAGTGTGTGTGCGTGTGCAGAAAGGAGAGAGAAAGGGAGAGATTTATTCTAAGCCGTCAGGTCCAAAGTCCGTGGACTGGGCTGGCAGGCTGCTGTCCCAGCTCGTGCCTGCAGGAGTCAGCTGGAAGAGTTCCCTCTTCTTTGGGGGCTCATGCTTCTTTCTGTTAAGGCCTCTGATGGACTGGCAGAGGCCCATCGCATGATGGAGAGCAATGTGCTTCAGTCAAAGTCCATGGATTTAAAAATTTAATCCTATCTTAAAATACCTTCACAGAAACATCTGGATTGGTGTTTGACCAGAAACTGGGCAGTGTGGCTCAGCCAAGTCAGCACATACACTCGCCATCACTGGAGGCTTCCTGAGTAGACTGCACGTCTGGGGGCTGTGCAGCCCACACCTGCCTTTGGGAAAGGGGTGTTAACATGCTGAGTCGCATCTCCTCCTTGAATGGTGGGTGTGGGCTCCCCTTCCCAGGTACAGCTCTGAGGGCTGGCCATACTCCCTACCTCCAGCGGGTTGTCTGCATCGGGGCACTTGGCTTTTTCCCTTCCAATGCTCGCAGTACCCACCCTGAGAGCCTCCCTAACTAACCTGTGTGTCGGGGCCCCTTCCCAGCTGAGCCTGCGGTGGCCCCGTGATCCGTGTCGGAGCCTCTTACCAGCTGAGTCTGCAGTGGCACCGTTATCTCTACGTATTTTATTTCATCTGTATTGTGCTTTTCTGTAGCTGACGTTTGTCCACTACTTTGGTTTTGTGTATTATGGGTGTCCTGCCCTAGACATGGACATTGCTGTGTCCTCAGCTCCAATGTAACACCTGCTCTACAAAGTCTCTGTGCGAATGCACCTCCTCGGATCAGCAGCCTGCAGGTGCTGTGGCGAAGGAAACTTGGTCTCCCGAAGGCCTAGGGAAGCTGGACCCCATTAGGGCAGGACCCTGTCCCTGGACTGGGTTCTGGGCTGGAGCAGAGCCCAGGGGTGCCAGAGTCGGGTACGAGCCTAGGGCAGGTCCTGAAAGACAGAAGAGCCGTCCAGATAAGAGGGTTGCAACATGGGGCCCTAGGTTGTTTCCTGGAACAGAGAAGGGGGGTCAGTGGGAGAATGGGGGCGCCTGACTCCTGGTTCAGAGTGGGACGGCAGCACCCTTGCTTAGCTCTGGCAGTGTGCTATGCTGTGTTAACGCCAGCGAGGCAGGGGAGGCAGTTCAGGAAGTCTCTGCACCATCTTTGCAACTCCTCAGCACATCTAAAATTGTTTCAGAATAAAAAGTGAAAAAACCCCAGATGCTTAGATGTTCTTTATGGCGTTCCTCACTGTAACTCTTCGAATCAGTGGAGACATGACTGTTGGCAGGGACAGCCCTGCCTTCGAAGAGGAGCCTGGTTTGGGGGCACCTTCCAGGGACAAGACCTGGGCGCCTGCTCCTGCTGTGTCGTTTCTGCAGAGGTGGGATGTGAAGCACACTCTGCCCCCACACCGGCTCCAGCTGTGGATGTAAACCCCGTTTTAAACAGGCTTCTGCAGTTTGTGGTTCTTGTGTCTGACTTCTTGTCGGAGCTGATTAAAGAGACTTGTATTTACCGGGTAATGTGCTTAGTGAGCCACTCCTTGCAGGAGTCAAAAAAAGTGCCGAGTCACCATTTCTTGTTCTGAGCTCTTGCGTCGGTTATCTGCAATCCACATTTCCTAAGCCTCTTGCTCATTTTGTTAGGGTTAGCTTAATTAAAACCAGAGACTATAATCCACAAATCCACTTACCCAGGCCATGCGCTGGAAGAGAAAGCCTGGGTGGGCCCCTGCTGCCCTTCTGGCCTCCCCTGTCTGTGAAGGGACGTGGCTGTCCCAACACCAGTGCGGTGGTGGCAGGGCTCGGGGAGGGCACGTGGTGCCTCTGTAGCGTGCGTTCATACAAGGATTGCCGATCAGGCTCTCCCCTGCTCCGGTCCCACTGCACCACCCTCTTTGTCTGCACAGGGAGCTGACCATCCTGTGGCACAAATGGTCCACCCAGGGCCTCGGAGGGCAAGGCCCCAGGGTGATGGGAGGGAGGGTTTGGAGGGAGTGGACGGAGAGTTAGGATCTGTTCGGCGTCTGGAAGCTGAAGGCCTGGTCCTCCCTCATCACCCCACCCAGGCCCCGGCGCACGAGCCTGCCCCTTCTCTCACCGCACAGTCCTGTCCAGGCCACACTCAGTCACCTGTTGAAACGCTGCAGCCCCTGCTTCCCCGCTGGACCCGCCAGAACTCACAGCACTGTCTGGCTCCCCACTGCACTCAGAGCAGAGGCTGACGCTGCCCAGGTGCTGTGGCCGACCAGCTGGCCCTGCTGGCTGCCCCCCTCCCCCCCTTACTCTGCCATGTGGGCCCAAGGCCTTCATTGTCCTCAAGGCCTTTGCACAGGCTTGGGATGCACCCCACTTGCGCCTCACCACCCTTCCCACAAGTCCCCCAGGCTGCCTCCACCTGCAGCCAGGTCAGGACTCCCTGCTGTAGGGACGCTGCTGGGGGGCGGGGCAGGCTGGTCTCCAAGCACCCACTGAATATTTGAGGCACATATAAGTAAACAAAGGGGTGTAACAAGGACCCAGTGTGTCCCCGGTGGGCAGGTCCCAGATTCCAGGCTAAAGGGAGTCCCTGCAGTTCTTGGTGACACCTAAGGGCTGGGGCTGGAAGAGGCACACCCGGTGGGCATGAAGGCAGGACTGGTGGAAGCCATTGTCCTTGGGTGTCCCATTTTCTCCACCCTGGCCCCCTCCAGCAGATCTGGCGTGTGAATGTGGAAAGGTGGCGTCTGGGGTTCACCGATGCAGAGATTGAATCTGCCTGTCCCCTGAGTTTTCGTCTGTCTGGGTCTGTGTGTGGGTGTGTGTTTGTGTGTGAGCATGCGACTGTTTGGGTGTGGCTGATGGGTGTGGGTGTGTTTCTGTGGGGGTTGTGAGCGTGTCTGCGAGGCGGGGTCTGTGTCTGGGTGTCTGCAGGGCTGTTTGTGTGTCCCTGAGAGACTGCACATCCAAGCTCCCCTCACGATGGGCCTGAAGACCCTGCCTGCTCCCCACTTTGTGCTCCCTGTCAGCTCCATTACCTAGCAACCGGGACAGGAATCAGCTGTGGCCTTCGCAGACAAAAGCGCTGTCTCTGTAAGGAAGAGCTGTGGGGGAGCAGAGCCTCGCTCCTGGGCTCAGGCCCCGCAGAAGGGTCGCTCCCCTCAGCAATTCCCTGTCTCCCCGTCACCAAGCAGGGCTCGCTCTATCCCTCACCCTCACCTTCCTGCTCAGCTCTCCAGAACCTGAGGGGGCAGCAAGGCCTGGCACCCACAGACACGGAAGCCACCCCTACCCACCAGGTTGCCTCTGGGGACCTCAGCTGGCTGGGGGTGATGGCAAGATAGGTGTGAGTTCCCCGGTGCCACCTGAAGGCCTGCTGGAGTGAAGCGGGAGATCACCCCCTGCTCCTTCCTCCAGGAACATGGTTTATATCCCCAGAAGCCAAGGCGGAGGGCACCTACCAGCAAGGGTGGGGTGAAGGACTGGTGGGGAGGGAACAGGCCCAAGTGCCTCTCTGTGCCCTCCGTGCCCTGAGACCTGCCCTCCCCAGGGACCCCAACCCTTCCCCCTCCCTGCCCTCTCCCCCTGCCATGGGCTGGCCTCACTGTCCCTCAGGGCCCACACGCCCCTCTTCCAGGTGGTCATGGAGCTTGCTCCATCATTCTGCGGTCACTCATACACTGCTGCTTGAGTGAGCCCTGTCCCAGCCAGGCTGAGGCAGTTGCCCTCCCGGCCCTCTCTGTGCCCCACCTCCTCGTAGCTCACCTGGTGTCCCCTGAAGGCTGTCGTGTCTCCTTTCCCACTTGTTTATCCTCACTCCCCCGTGATAGTAAGGTGCATGATCTAATAACTGCCAGACTTATTTAGCATTTGTCTTGTGCTGTTCTAAGCCCTCTGATGTATTTTAGTTCATTTTGCCCTTGAAGCAACTGTATGATATAGGGGCTACTATTATCTCCATTTTAGACTTGGGGACACTGAAGCAGAGAGAGTGGTTAAGTATTGCATGTCTGGTGACAGAGGGGTAGTCTGTCCTTCTGGCTGCTATATCTCTAGTACTGGCACATGGAAGGGGCCCTGGAATGTTTCTAGAAAGAATGGAAGGGGCCAGGCACTGTGGCTCACGCCTGTAATCCCAGCACTCTGGGAGGCCAAGGTGGGTGGATTGCCTGAGCTCAGGAGTTCAAGACCAGTCTGAGCAAGCGCGAGCTCCCTGTCCGTGCTAAAAATAGAAATACTAGCTGGGCATTGGGCGGGGACCCATGGTCCCAGCTACCGGAGACTGAGGCAAGAGCATGGCTTGAACTCAGGAGCTGGGGTTGCTGTGAGCAGGGCTAAGGCCTCTGCAACTAGCCAGGTGACAGAGCAAGACTCTGTCTCAAGAAAGAAAGAAAGAAAGAAAGAGAGAGAGAGAGAGAGAGAGAGAGAGAAAGAGAAAAAGAAAGAAAGAAAGAGAGAGAGAGACAGAGAGAGAGAAAGAAAGAAAGAGAAAGAGAAAAAGAAAGAAAGAAAGAGAAAAAGAAAGAAAAAGAAAGAAAGAAAGAAAGAAAGAAAGAAAGAAGAAAGAAAGAAAGAAAGAAAGAAAGAAAGAAAGAAAGAAAGAAAGAAAGAAAGAAAGAAAGAAAGAAAGAAAGAAGGGCGCCTAGCCAGTAGCATTTGCTGGTGAGGACCATGGATAGAGCAGATTCAAGGATGTGCTTGACTCTCTTGCTCTGACACGCGCAGGAGCCGTCCGGTTCTGCCTGTGGAGAAACCTGGGGTGCCGGTCTAAGGTCTGTGAAGCCTGAAGTGCAATACTCATGGGTGTCTTCGGATGCTGTGGATTCCAGTCAGTTCACCAGGGTAAAAGTGGACTTTTCTCTCCCAGGGTTCTGGGCATTCTAACTGAACCAGCACATCGTGAGTCTCAGGGTGGGAGCTGGGCCGACACAGGTTTAACACCACGCAGTGCCGTGAACCTGGGCAGGGTGCCGGGAACCCCTGTGCCGTGGGCAGCTGCACGAGCCAGTTGAAGGGCTTGCAGAGGAGGTCCCACTCACTCTGGATCTCAGGGACAGAGTCCCACCTGCAGCCTAGACCTCCATGGACCCTTTGACCATCTCCAAGTGCCCTTCCCGTGTGCTTTTGCCTCCAGCTGCTTCCCTCACTCTTGGGAAGGTTTCTCTCAAGCAGATACTGGGGTTGCTCTGCCAATAGGTGATGAGAGCTGCAAGGGCCCCACTCTGCTTCCAGGACGGTTAGGGTGCAGGATCAGGAAGGCCAGTTACCTTACTGCTGGTGTAGTGGACACTGCAGGGCTCCTGCAGGGGCACTGGTTTCATCCCCTTCCCCGTCTCTTGGTCCCCACACCCTCGCTGTGTTCTCCTGATGGTTCTTCATTAACCTACCCCATGCACGTAAGTCCTTGTCTTGGGGCCTGCTTCTGAGAGATCTCACTGGGGACAGACACGGGAAGGGTGTGGGGAATGGCGTTCTTAGAAGGAGAAGAACCGGGACGGTAAGGAGGTGGGAGAGCCTGGGGTGCAGCTGCCCTGGAGTGGGCACAGGAGATAAGACTGCACAGGGAGGGATGCCCCCGAGCTCCCGGCACAGAACTGAGAGCAAACAGGTCATTCATGGTCCCGTGCAAGCAGAGTGACGTGACTGGAGTTCTGCTTTCCAGTGCCTCCTCTCCAGGCACAGGTGTGTGCACACGTGCAGTCTCAGGGTCAGTAGGTTTCCCCTTCAGAAGAAAAGGATTTAATTCAGGGATTTAGGAGCTCATAAAATCATTGGAAGAGCTGGATAATCCATTGTTAGGATTTTAGGTTTCTGTTAGCCTTCAGAGAAGCAGGATATTGCAGTGCCTATGTTAGGAAACTACTGGGGAAAATGCCCAGGAGATTGCTGGGTTATATGGTAAGCATAGTTTTTAGAGAAACTCCCACACTCTGTTCTAGATCAGCTACACTGTTTTGCACCCCCCAGCAATACACAAGAGTTCTTGTTGCTCCAAACCCGTGCCAGCATTTGGCGTTGTCACTATCTTTTCCCAGCCTCTTATTTTCAACCTTCCTATACCAGTAGCTTGGGAGTGTATTTCTTACAGACAGCATGGAGTTGGGTGATTTATTTTGCCTACTCTGCCCATCTCTGTTTTTCATTGGTGTATTAGGCAGTGTACATTTGTCTCACTCCACTCAGGCTGTATTCAGAACATTATAGACTAGAGGCTTAAATGATCAACATTCATCTCTCATGGTGTGGAGTGTGGAAGTTTAAGATCAAAATGCTGGAAGATTTGACGTCTGGTGGTTGGGTTACTGGTTCACAGGTGGCACCTTCCAGCCGCGTTCTCATATGGAGGATGGGGAGAGAGAGTTTTCTGCGGCCTCTTTACCAGAGCACTAATCTTACTCATCAGGGCTCTGACCTCATGTCCTAATCGCCTCCCAAAGGACGCACTTCCTAATAGCATCACTTTGTGGGTTAAAGTCTCAACATATGAATTTTGGGGGACACAGATATTCAATCCATATCAACACAAAATAATTATTGTTATGTTAGGGTTTAAAGATGCCAATTACTCTTCTGTCTTTTGTTGGTTTCCTCTGTTTTCTTTTCTTGTCTTTCTGTGGGTTACTTGAACCTTGTAAAAAGTTCTATTTTGATTCTTATACAGGGTTTTTCAGTGTCCCTCTTTGTAGAATTATTTTCAGTGGTTATCCTAGATATTATACACATACAAAACAAAACTTTCCCCAGTTAGCCGATGTCCAAATTTTATCAGGTGGGGTGAGATATAAAAACCTATCTCTTCATGTCTTATACTCTCCCCATTTATAATATAATTGTCTCAAATATTTCTTCTGCCTACACCAAGAATCATGTCAATGTAATAATTTCTGCATCAATTATTGAGCACAATTTAGAAAACCTGAGGAATGAAGTCTTCTGTATCTGTTCGTGTTTGGCTCACTGCATTCTTCCAAGCTTCCTTCTCGTATTATTTTCTTTCTGCTTGGAGAATTTGTTTTAATCATTGCTTTAGGGTAGGTCTACTGGTGATAAATCCTCTGTTTTCTTTGTTCTGAGAATGTCTTGATTTCCTCTTCATTCCTGAAGGATATTTTCACTGGATATAAGATTCTAGGTGGAGAGCTCTTTTCTTTCAGCTCTTGAAAAATGCCATGCCACTTCCTTTTGGTCTCCGTGGTTTCGATGAGAAATCTGCTGTCATTAAACTTGTTTTCCCTTGAAGGTAAGATGTTATTTCTCTCTTGCCACCTTTGAGAGTTTTTCTTTGTTTTTGGTTTTCAGAAGTTTTAATATGATGTTTCTTGGTATAGATTTGTTTTGGTTTATGCCATTGGGGATTTGTTCAGCTTCTTAAATTTGTGGGCTTATGTCTTTTGAGAAATATTTAGCCATTATTTGAGAATTTTTTTAGCCATTATTTCTTCCAAAACATCTTTAGCTCTCCCCTCCTCTTTCTTTCCAGGTCTCTGATGACACAAGTGCCAGATCTTTTGTTGTGGTCTCTTAGGTATTGGAGGCTCTGTTCCTTTAAATCTAAGTCCATTCTTCCTTTGTTGTCCAAATTGAATAATTTCTATTGTTTTATCTTTAAGTTCAGCGATTCTTCCCTCTGTCCCTTCCACTCTAATGCTGAGTGCATCCGCTGAGTTTTAAATTTTGGTTATTGCATTTTTTGGTTTTAAAGTTCCCTTCTACATCTCTGCTGAGACTTTCTATTTTTTTCATTTGATTCAGCTGTTTGTCATTGCAGCATTGTCATGGTGACTTCTTTACAACCTTTTCCAGATGATCCTAACATCTGCGTCATCTCGAGTTGGTCTCTCTTAATTGTACTTTCTTATTCAGGCTGACATTTTCCTACATCTTGGTAGGAAGAGTGACTTGAAATTGGAGGAGGGCATTGGGGGAGTTGCACTGGACCTTACTCAAACCTCTGTCTTACCCCGGTGTCTGGTGCTGCTCTGACGGGGAACGGGGCACTGAGTCATTATTTCCAGGTGGAGGTGGAAGTTCAGATTCCCACTTAGTGGTTTCACGTCACTGCTGGGCAGGGGTGTGGGCTCCAGCTCCCCCATGGACCTCTGCTGGTCCCCCATTGTCAGTGGGTGGGGGAGTGCCACTGCTGGCCTGGTGGCCTCCCCTGACAGCACAGGGAATGAGGCCTTGTCACCACTGGCCTAAGGTACAGGTCCCTGCTCCCAGGTGGCCTGTGAGCGGCTTGTCACCTCACCACAGCAGGGTGAGTGAGGGTCACCGAAGGCCAGTGGGGGGCAGGGCTGGTGTAGGCCAGTTATTATGTAAAGTTTTCTGGAATGCCTTTTCCTGCTTCTTTGGCTAGAGGCAGCAGGTTTTTCTGGGGCATTTTTTCTTATGACTCCATTTTATTTTTTAATTGAGACACAATTTCACTTTGTCCCCTTCTGTAGAGTATTGTGGCATCATAGCTCACAGCAACCTCAAACTCTTGGGCTCAAGCTATTCTCTTGCCTTAGCCTCTCTAGTAGCTGGGACTACAGGCGCCCACCACAACACCCAGGTATTTTTTGTTTGTTTGTTTGTTTAGTGGGCTTGGGCCAGGTTTGAACTCACCAGCCCCGAAGCATGTGACCAGTGCCCTAACCACTGAGCTGTGGCGCCCAACCTGACCCCATTGATGTTTCCAGGCTGCTCTTCATTACCCAGTGTGGGACATACAAAGCAAAAGGAACACCCACAGAAAAACCCCATTATATTTTTCATATTATATCCATGACTTATTGTTGTACTTAGTGAGGGGACAGGGAACAGCGCTTTGATTTCTTCTGTTTTTCCATATAAAGACATTCCATAATGCTTTTGAAATCATATGTAGACAGTCTTTCACCCTGACCTTCTTCAAGATGCTGCTACATGAGCACCTGATACTCATGCTGGTTACCTGTTCTAATTGTTCAGTTCCTGTGCCAAAGATTTCCGAAGGGGGGACACTTGACTGGCATAGACCTCACAGAACACCAAGGCTCGTATGCAAGGTCTTTATTGGTGGGGGAAGCTGCAGAGCAGCATTAAGGAGGAGGGGAGAGAGAGAGAGAAACGGGGGGAGAGAGGAGAGGAGAGAAGAGAGAGAGAAGACACACGGCGGGGGTGGGTAGAAGGGGGAAGAGAAAGAATACTCTTTTACAAAGAGTAAAAGACAGGGGCACCTGATATGGGCTTGGTTAGGGGAGGTGACGGGATGGTAGAACAGCCAATAAGGAGTTACAGCTCTGGCACGAACAGCCGTAGGGGGCGGGCCATAAGTTTGAGCTTTTCAGTGGGTAACTGGGAAAGGGAGATGAAGTTTTGCAATTATCTAACAATTTCTGTGAAAAGTCTGAATATGACATTGGGTAATGCCCCTGGGTGCACAGAGCAGAAGGCCAAACTCTCATGAAAGGTCCCTGGGATCCCAGAGGGAGGCAGGGGCTGCTCTGAGGCATAGGGAGACCAGTGTCCAGGCTATCTCCATACAGTCACAGGTTGTCCTGCAAACTCCCTCCCCACTTCCCCAAAGACCCTCCACTCCACCTATGCCAGGATTCACCCCAGTGCCCCTCCCACGCCCACATTCATGTCTACACTGTCGATCAGGCCACCACTTTGTTCTACAGGAAAGCCCTCCTTCTCCTCTGCACCCGAAGAATACACAACTCCTGTACCTCCCCAGACCGTCTTTCTTTTCTTTTCTTTTTTCGGCCGGGGCCGGGTTTGAACCTGCTACCTGTTGGTACATGGGGCCAAAGCCCTACTCCTTGAGCCACAGGAGCCACCCCCAGACCGTCTTTCTGTGGTGCCTGCAATTCCAAGGACATTTTAACCATCACAGAGTAATGAGCACACAGGTAATGTGACTGCCTCTGGGCCTTTGACATTGAGTCCTGCCAGACCCATGTCGTAATTTATAAGGACTCAACTATAAAGACAAATACAAACACAACAAGTTAATTAAGGAGGAGTTAATTTAGAATTCAGTATTTCTAAAAATTCAAGTCCTTTAGTTTTAAGGGATTTTCCCCTGCTGTAAAATAGAATTATTGGATAAAATGTGATTCCATTGATTATGGTCTCTCTTAGAATTTCCTTCTTATTTCACATATGCAGTCACTGAGGTTCCTGCAAGTAAGGGGTTTGCTTCACCAGGCCATAGTGAGCCCAGCCAGTGAGCATTCAGACTAGGGGTTGCCCGCGCTGGCTTCTTGGTGCGCTCCCATTCTGTGGTCCATGATGGCTGCTGCAGTCTTAGTCATCTTATCTGCACTGCGGCCAGCGGGAAGGGGAACACAGAACATTTCTTTGTAAGAACACAGTTTGAAGCTGCATACATCATTTCTGCTCATGTTTTGTTCACCAGCATTTAGATGCATAACCATACCCAGCCAGGAAGGCTGAAGAATATAGTCTTCATTCTGGGAGGCTGGGTGCCCAGCTCGAAATCTAGGGTTCTATCCCCATAAGAATAACTACTGGGGGACAAGGAACAATCTTCTTCTTCTTCTAATACACATGATGGGTGCAGCATCCCATGTGTTGTGCATTTACTCAGCTCGGAACACCTGAGCACTCACACTGCGTGAGGCCTTGGCTTCAGCCCAGTGGGGAATACACGTATGTGTAAGACTGAATGGCTCAGAAAGGGCAGAAGAGGGAAAGAGGGGAAAAGTAACATTTATTGCAAGACACATCATGTCCTGGAGTGGGGCTGTGTGAGGGGCAATTCCTTCCTTCCAACTGCCCTAAGGACGTGGATCAGCATCACCCTCGGTTTCCCTAACCCTGGAGTGAGGCAGTGCTGAGGTTTTGTGGGAAGTGTGTTCTGTGGCGAGCACAGCAGGGGTCTCCCTCTGAGGCCTCTGTCTTCTCCCCTTGTCTTCACCCTGTCACCCCTCTGTGTTTGTCTGTGTCCAAATCCCCTCTTCGAAGGACACCACGCCTGTTAGAGTAGGTTCCACCCTATCAGAGTAGGACCTCATTTTAACTTAATTTCCTCCATAAAGACTCAATGGCAGTGATTTTCAAGCCAGTATGCCAAGGCGCACTGGTGTGCTGTGAGAGGATCTTAGGTGTGTCTCGAAAACAAAGATCATTAATTAAACTATTTTTGAAAGAAGTTCAAAGCATAATTAAGTATATGTTTATTTTTACTCTTTTTTATCAACGTAATTTCAGTGTACAGTGAAAGTTTAACCATAGGTTCAAGTGTGCTGTGAGATAAAAATGGTTGAAATTGGTGGGACCACACCTACGGTGCAACTTAGAAGGTTACAGGTGAAACTTACTAAATGTAGAATGTAAATGTCTTAACACAATAACTAAGAAAATGCCATGAAGGCTATGTTAACCAGTTTGATGAAAATATTTCAAATTGTATATAAAACCAGCACATTGTACCCCATGACTGCATTAATAAAAAAAAAGAATAAATACCAAAAAAATGGTTGAAAACCCAAAAACAATATCCCCCCTT
>CAUYON010206712.1:0-17565 GCA_963573935.1 Arctocebus calabarensis | reverse complement strand
CTCAAACTGTCATCCTGGATAGAGTGCTGTGGCATCACAGCTCACAGCAACCTCCAATTCCTGGGCTCAAGCGAGTCTCCTGCCTCTGCCTCCCAAGTAGCTGGGACCACAGGCGCCCACCACAATGCCTGGCCATTTTTTGGTTGTAGCCATCATTGTTGTTTGGCGGGCCCCGGGGTTGGATTCGAACCCACCAGCTCAAGTGTACGGCTGGCGCCTTAGCCCGTTGAGCCACAGGCGACGAGCCTCCTTGAGTAATTCTTGTGTCCACTAAAATTGAGCCTGGATCCTCTAGTGAGTAGGATGTAAGATTAGGGTACTTTTTTTTTTTCTTTTTTGAGACACAGTCTCCCTCTGTCACCCTGGGTAGAGTGCTGTGTGGCATTATAGCTCACAGCAACCTTAAACTCTTGGGCTCAAGTGATCCTCTTGCCTCATCCTTCCAAGTGGTTAGGGCCACAGGGACCTGCCACAATGCGTGGCTAGTTTTTCTACTTTTAGTAGAGCTCAAGCAATCCACCTGCCTCACCCTCTCAGAGTGCTAGGATAACAGGCATGAGCCACCATGCCTTAGGTACTTTCTTTTCTGTTTGTTTTTTTTTTGAGACAGAGTCTCACTATGTCACCTTTGGTAGAGTGCTGTGGCATCACAGCTCACAGCAACCTCCAGCTCTTGGGCTTGAGTGATTCTCTTGCCTCAGCCTCCCAAGTAGATGGGACTATAGGCATCCACCACAATGCCCTAGCTATTTTTTGGTTGCAATTCTCCTTGTTTAGTGGGCCAGGCTGGGCCGAGCTGGAACCTGCCAGCCTCCATGTATGTGGCTGGCTCCCTACTCACTGAGCTATGGGCGCCAAGCCCAGACTAGGGTACTTTCACTTTTTTTTTCTTTTTTTTGAAATAGAGTCTAACTCTGTTGCCCTCAGTAGAGTGCTGTGGTATCACAGCTCACAGCAACTTCCAACTCTTGGGCTTAAGTGATTCTCTTGCCTCAGCCGCAGGTAGGTGGGACTACAGGTGCCCGCCACAATGCCTGGATATTTTTTGGTTGTAGTTGTCATTGCTGTCTGGCAGGCCCAGGTTAGATTCGAACCCATTGAGCTACAGGCACGGAGCCTAACTAGGGTACTTTCAAGGTCTCTGTTTGTTATAGCATTTGATGAAGTGATAATGAAAAGATTGAACAATTAGATAATTTTTTTTTTACAGATTAAAACTACAAGAATGTGAATGGACATATAATGAATATCTACTAGTTTCCCCTATGTATTTCTAGAGCTAGAGATAAAAATAACATTTTTATGATAAAAATAACATTTTAACCACTCATTACTATTTTCCTAATTTACTCACCCAAACCTTGATCAGGCAAGTGTCTTCTGAAATAATCAACTAAATAATCATCTGGGTCATTTGACCTTTTATCTACAAAGAATAGTAAAAAATCATAGTACCATGAAAATAATTCATTGACTCATTTATATTTTGTATTTTTCAATTTTTTTAAATGAAAAAGTGCTAGTAAGTAACATACTATCAGCAGTAGGTTAATTCAAGGAAATTAATACAAGCAGTATTCAAATCTCACAAATTTTTGTTGCATAACAAAAATGTCCATAACTTTTGGGCCAGCAATTCTTTTTCTAGGAATTTATTATAAGAAAATTATTAAGTATACACACAAATAGAGTGTTATAAGATTTTCACTGTTGTTTACAATAGAAAAAATTAGAACAGAAAAAGTTTAGATTAGATTCACTAATAGAATGGAATATTTTGCTGCCATTTATTCACATGCAAAGAGGTTTATAATATGCTATAATTAAAAAAAGGCTTTTTAAAAGTAGGTTACAAAATAACATGAATATTATATGATATGTAATATGGAGTGTATGTAAATAGACATAGGAATAGGTCCAAAATATATATTCTGACATGTGATTTTTACTTTCTTTTGCTTATCATTATTTCTAATTTTTGACCTTAAATTTTTAACAAAGAATATATAAAACTTACATATAAAAAACAAGCAAATTGCTTGAGTGATCACAATCAGAAAGTATTATTAATTTGTTTTTGAGACTAGAGTCTCCCTCTGTCACCCTGGGTAGAGTGTCATGGCATCACGCTTGCAGCAACCTCAAACTCTTGGGCTCAAGCAATCCTCTTGTCTCAGCCTCCTGAGTGTTGGAGAGTGTAATGCACCACGCAAACCCTTTCCCCTCCTTCTCCTCCTGTCCTTCTAAGACAAAGATACAAAGGATCTAACTAATCCCACCTCCTGGAAGTCTCTAACCTGACAGGCAACCTGGGAACGTGCCCACCCCCACAGATCACCACCGTTTCCTTTCACTGAATAGCTGGGACTACAGAAGGCCTCCACAGCACCCAGTTATTTTTAATAGAGGCAGAGTGTTGCTGTTGCCCAGGCTGGTCTGGAACTCCTGAGATTAGGTGATCCACCCGCCTTGGCCTCCCAGAGTGCTAAGAATATAGGTGTCCCATCTGGACAAGAATAGTTAATTTAAGGTTTAAGTAAATTAACCATCATAATTATAATGCTATTCCTCTCTGTCTTTGGAGTGGTTCTTACCTCCATTTTTATTTTTAATTATAATGCTATATCATAAGTCAAATGGATATGTAGGTGTTTATATACATATTTTTAAATTAGGCTACATCTAATCCTTTTGGGACGCAGGTGTAGTAAAAATGTATAACAAATTAATACATTATATATGAAATTAAATAATTATTTTAGACAAAATACTGCTTAAATTAGAAGATTTTTTTCAAAAAAACTCAAAGACAAGGTGATAGAAATCAAAGAAATATATTGTAGATGGTAGAGAGTCAAAGGTTCACATCAACTTAGCAAGTTGCAATAAAAGCTAATAAACAATCTATAAACTCATTTCTGGATTTATCCTCCAATTATGTAAGAAGAGGAAGAAGATAGTCTTCAAAATTTAAATCCCTATACTCTGTTTGGGGAAAAACCTTTCAAAACCTGGGGGATATTCCTCAAATACATAGACCTGTAATTGACCACTTTTTCTGTGCTCCTTGGGAACCCTAAACAGATTACTGCCACTGCGCTATAACACTGTGCTTAACTTATTTACTTGTTTTCTATTCTGATTAAAAGATGAGCTCCTGCATGGAAGAAATGGTGTCATTTATATATGATATACTTCTTAATATCCCTAGTACCAAGCACAGTGGCAACTCAAGGTTATGGTACCCCTCCCGAGAAGTTTGCTGAGTAAATAAATTAATTGTTTATGAGAAGGAGAAAGCAGAACATTACCTTTCACATCCGAATTGGATTCTTTCTGTTTTTGCAGTAAAAGTCCTCTACCATACACCTAATGAAACACAGAATCATAAATAAAACAGTACGATGTTATCAACACAAAAGCAAGGTGTATTTCCTATATTTTGGGTATGGTGGGTTCTCAACAAACAGTTCTCATTTTGTCCAAATGCTTAAGGATGATTGATTTGATCCAAGGATGAATTGTTTGGATCCTGTCAGCTAGGGATAGTATTTTTATTGTTCTTCATTTGTGTTTAACAAGTCTATTTCCTAACTAGAAAATTCTGTCGAACTCTTGGTTCTTCCTCTCACTACCTTTTCCAGGGCTTCTTATTTGCTTATTTGTTTAGTGACTGGCTGGATTTTTTTGGTGACTCCCAATTCGCATCTGCATTGCTAAGCCCCTGATGCTGGCCATCAAGGATGTGGACCTGGGTTTGTCCAGACATCCTGGGATAAGAGTGGTCTGGGCAGAGCTCTCTGTCTCTTTCCTAGATCTCACGCAGCTATAAAAGGCCACTAATTTCTTCATGATGGCTCTAGCATCTTCATAATGCCCCAGGGCATAACTTGTTCTTTAGGCTAATCGAACACAGGCTCCTTTGAAAGGGTAGCTCCGAAGAGCAATGTTTAAGATTTATTCTAATTCCAGTAGGGCTTCTCCAAGCTCTTTCTTCAGTTCTCTCCTGCAAACTAGCCACTATACAGTTTAGTGTATTCCTCCAATTATGTATTTTAACCAACTACCTTCCAATTATGTATTTTAACATACTTGCACTGGTTTTGAGAATGCCCTTACGCTTGAACTTCTCCATGTTCTGTTGCAAATGAAATCAGTTCTGGGAGGAGATTAGGAGCTGTCTGTTTTATGGCCTGTTTTTTCTCTCAAGGCATCATTTTCTAACCCTAGCTGGAGATGGGGACAGTGGTATATCTTCTCTCTGAGTGATATACCCTTCAGGAGTTAAGCTGTAGGTAAAGCAGAGGAAGGCCTTAGGTCTTCTCCACTTTCTTTTCCCAGGGGTGGAATCACCATTTTACAAGCCAAGACAAGTGTGATCAGAACCCAGTTATTCTCCGTGCAGCACCGAGAGTAGAGCCTCCATCCTATGGATGGGGTCTGGGTAGAAGGAGCTCCCATCTGTCTGTTCTCACCTGGAACTTAGCCTCAACAACAGACAGATGTATAAGGAAGCACAAAAAAATGAAAAGATGGTTGGTCTTAAGAGTGAAATGACAGAAAAATTATTAACTTATAGCTTTTTCCTTAAGGGCTCTCTCTAATCTCTGCCTTGTTTTTTAAAATCTGTTTATAGCCTCAAGAGTCTCTGGGTTATTGTTCTGGGTGAACAATGCATGAGGCCTCAGGATGAGAAACACCTGTGAAGTGTCTGGACCGGGAAATAGCTGCTTATCATCCAGCTGCTAAGAAGACAGAGAGCAGGTGTAACAGGTTCATGATGACCTGTGAATTTGGCTACCATTAGTTTTTTGTCTATGTCCCCCTAAATTTAGCTGTCTCTTGACCTCAGTATTGGCATTGGTTTCTTTCTTTCTTTAGGATGCCACATCTCCCTGTTCTCCCTTCTCTTTGCTTACTCTCTTTCATTCCTTCACTCCCTCTCACTATCTAAGAAGATGAAATTAACTTTATACTGTTATATACTAATCTTAGTCTGGAGAAAATCTTTTCTCAACCTGTGCTGTGGGCACCTGCTGAGCTTTCTACCCCAACAAGAATTACTGATTGATTTACTGCCTCTCCTAGGAAGATAGCCCTCTGGTAGCTGTGGGGAGTGGGAACCCTATTTTCCTGGCTTTGCTAATCTGAAGAGTAGTTTCTGTTTTACTAAACAGAGGAGAGGAGGGAACAGCAGTTTTGATACTAAATACTACCACTGTCTTCGGTGAATTTTAGTAGATTTTCTTGAATAGCTTTTTTTTTTCACTTCCTACATACCCTTAAGCACCATTTCTAGAGACTTTCAATGTTTTTTTCTTTTCCTTAGATAATATTCTCCAGTTTAGCTGGTGAATGCGTTTATAGTGCTCTTCATGTTGTGGTAGAAGTTAATCTCCTAGTACCACCAATTTTTATACTCATATTCTCATTTAATTTTACTTCATTTAAATATATTTCTGCTCATACCCTGGATGCATCTTTGTAAGCTTCCTCAAATACTTTTTAGAGGATGATAGGTATAAATGAAATTTAAATATGTTACCTTAATAAGGTGCACTTCTCATCTGTCAAGGGTCTTTTGTGGGTTTTCTTTTTTTTACTTTTTTTTTTTTTTTGAGACAGAGTCTTACTCTATTGCTCTGGGTTTGAGTGCAGTGGCATTGCATAGCTCACAGTAACTTCAAACTGTTGGGCTCAAGTGATCCTCTTGCCTCAGCCTCCCACGTAGCTAGGAGTGCAGTGGCATTGCATAGCTCACAGTAACTTCAAACTGTTGGGCTCAAGTGATCCTCTTGCCTCAGCCTCCCACGTAGCTAGGACTATAGGCACCCTTCACAACGCCCAGCTATTTTGAGAGACAAAGTTTCACTCTTGCTCAGGATGGTCTCAAACTCCTGAGCTCTGGCAATCCACCTACCTAGGCCTCCCAGAGGGTTAGGATTACAGGTGTGATCCTCCCTGCTCAGCTGATTGTATTTTTACAAACAGTAAATAATATGAATTAAATTTTAATCATTAACTTTTCCTGTGTGGGGGAGGGGCGGGAGAGGGCATAAGAGTGTAAGAGAAAATAACTTGCCATTCTCTTGTATTCAATGTTTTTCAAAAACTGTTCGCAACCAGGTAAATGAAGATTTATCTCTTCTTCTTCCCTGTCATTTCGGTGGCTTGCTATGGCAGAATTCCTTTCCTTCTTTGTTTTAAGATGTTTTTTCCTGGTTTTTATCTGGGTAAAAGAATCATATTTAAAATCAATATTTAATCAACACATGGAAGACAGTATATACGCAGACATGAAATTATCTTGAGGTTCCCAGTTCTGAGATGGGGAAGTACTTTTGCTACTCCTCCCCCTAAGTACAACTAAAAACTCTAGATATCATATGAAAGACACACATAAGATGCTTTTAAAAGATGGAAACCAGCCAGCTTGGAAATTCAGGACCATAAGAACAGCATGATAGTGAGGTGCTGGGTTTTCTTTTTATATTCCTATATATTCTAGCTGGAAAAGCTTGCAACCCACAAATGTCAATGAATGCAGACTTTTAAAAATCCCTACAAAAGCCTGTTTTCTCTAGCCAGAGGACCAGGAGAGGTGCAGCCTAGAAAGACAAAAACCTATTTAAATCAGAGAAAAAGTGTAACACCCTCCACCCCCAAGAAAAACCCAACAAAACACACCCATGCCAACCAGGCCGAGTGGCAAGTGGAAGCTAAGACTTCTATCCTTGTCAGGCTGTCCTAATCTCGTCTCCAGGATAGAGAAAGCTAAGCAGGGGACCAAGCAAAATGCATGTACAAAGATCTTCAAGATCATTGGCTGTTAGAGAAATTCAAATTAAAGCCATAATGAGATATCACAAAGCAACTATCAGAATGACTAAAAGAGAAAATAATGACAACACCAAATTTTGGTGAGAATGTACAGAAACAATTATACATCTATTTTGGAAAACAGTTTGGAAGTTTGTCAAAGAATTAAAAAAACAACTAGTTTGAGGGAAGGAGCGAGGGGGGTGGGGTCTTGGTGTGTGCTACACCTTTTGGGGGGCAAAACACGATTTTAAGAGGGATTTTACCTAACAAATGCAATCAGTGTAACCTGGTTTCTTGTACCCTCAATGAATCCCCAACAATGAAAAAAACAAACAAACAAATAGTTTACCACCCAGCAATTGCACTCCTAGGTGTTTATCCCAGGGAAATAAAGATAAGGTTCACATAAAAACACATATACTAATGATATGTTCATAATAACCCCAAACTGAGAACTACTCACATGTTCTTCAACAGGAGAAAGGTAAAACAAGATTTGTAAATCCTTACCTATCATGAAATACTACATAGCAACAAAAGGAAGAAGCTATGGATATATGTATCAATTTGGATGAGTATTTCAAGAATTATGCTCAGTGGAGAAAGCCAGTCCCCAGAAATCATATATTGTGTGATTCCATTTATATTACATTTGTGAAATGATGAATTTATAGAAATGGGGAACAGATTTAAGAGGGCAACCCTTAGGGATCCTTAAGGTCATGGAACCGTTTAGCATTTTGACTGTATCAATGTCAGTACTTTCTTTTTTTTTTTTTTTTTTTGAGACAGACTATGTCACCCTTGGTAGAGTGCCATAGTGTCACAGCTCACAGCAACCTCCAACTCTTGGGTTTAAGCAATTCTCCTGCCTCAGCCTCCCAAGTAGCTGGGACTACAGGTGCTTGCCACAATGCCCAGCTATTTTTCTGTTGCAGTTGTTTAGCTGGCCCAGGCCAGGTTCAAACCCTCTACCCTCAGTGTAAAGGCAATGTCAGTACTTTCATTGTATATTGTGTTATAGTTTTGCAAGATGTTATCATTAGGGGAAGCGAGAAAATAGGGTCCACGATAATCTTTCTGAGTTATTTTTTATAACTGGAAAGGAATCAAAATTTAAAGTTTAATTTTAAAAAGTTATAATTTAATTGGTATTAAATTTAATCTGTTTAGTCTCCTTAAAATTAATGTTTTTACAATTCTAGAAAAAATATCTTGAAAAGGATACCTATATTCAAAGTGTGGCACTAATCAATGCCTAACTATTGTAGGCATTCATTTGGTTCTTGAAAAGAATCACACATTACAAACTTGTGCTTTTTATTATTATATTTTACTCCAGAGGATATATGTGCATGTGTGTATGTGTATATAAGTATGAGTTTGTGTGTGTGTGTGTGTGTGTATGCATAACTGCCTAAACTGTGGGCAGGGATATATATATATTTATATATATATATTTATTTATATATATAAAAAAATATATAAATATATAAATATTATATATATATTTATTTATATTTAATATTTATTTATATATATATATTTATCCATGAGTACACTGATGTCTATAACTGAGAAAGAGAAGGTGTTTGTAAAGTAAAGACTTGAGTGATATTTTAACAAACTCACCAGAATATTTAAATGAACATTATCATTCATGTGGATATCCAGTTTTCCCAACACTATTTGTTGAAGAGACTAGTTTCTCTCCTGTTGTGAAATCTTGACAGCCTGTCAAAGTTCAGTTGACTGGATATGCATGAGTGTATATCAAAGCTCTCTATTATGTTCTATTGGTCTATGTTTCTGTTTTTATGTCAGTACCATATTGCTTTTATTTTTGCAGCTTTGTATATATTTTAAAATCATGAATGCAATGTCTCCAGCTTTGTTCTCCTTGCTCGAGATTGCTTTAGCTGTTTGGGCTTTTTTTTTTTTTTTTTTTTGAGACAGAGCCTCAAGCTGTCACCCTGGATAGAGTGCTGTGGCAGTACAGCTCACAGCAACCTCCAATTCCTGAGCTCAAGCAAGTCTCCTGCCTCTGCCTCCCAAGTAGCTGGGACTACAGGCACCCGCCACAACGCCCGGCCATTTTTTGGTTGCAGCCACCATTGTTGTTTGGCAGACCTGGGCTGGATTCGAACCTGCCAGCTCAGGTGTCGTGGCTGGAGCCTTAGCCCGTTGAGCCACAGGCGCCGAGCCACAATAGAATTTTTTTAAATTTTTATATATGAATACTCACTGTAATATTATATACAGAAGGTGCCCAAAAAAGTATACACATTTTTATTTTTTTATTTTTTTGACACAGAGTCTCACTATGTCACCCTTGGTAGAGTGCTGTGGCATCACAGCTCATAGCAACCTCAAACTCTTTGGCCTTAAGGGATCCTCTTGCCTCAGCCTCCCAAGTAGCTGGGACTTACAGGCGCCTGCCACAATGTCTAGCTATTTTTTGGTTGCAGTTGTCATTGTTGCCTAGCAGGCCCAGGCCGGGTTTGAACCCGCCAGCCTTGGTGTATGTGGCTGGAACCCTACTCATTGAGCTACAGGTGCCAAGCCCGTATACACATTTTTAAAAAGGAAAAAACTGTACTAAATTTGTAACACTCAAGTAACATTTAACATCTGCAATTACAAGAGATGCTAAACATGACTTGTATTTATATTTTGTTATCGGTATATACTGAGTATTGCCAATTTAATACAGTTTTAAAATGTGTATACATTTTTTTGGCACCCTCTGCATAGTATTTAAAAATTAGGGAAAAGCCTAAGTGTATATTAGCTATGAAATGGTTAAATAAATGATAGTTTAACTATATCATGAAATACACCATGCTGCCATTATAGTGAATAAGGTAGATATCCATGACATGGAAGGAAGTCCATGATACATATATTGTTTCCTGGGGAATGTGTATGTGTAAGCATGTTTCCTTTTTTTTTTTTGTATCACCCTCGGTAGAGTGTGGCATCACACAACTCACAGCAACCTCCAACTCCTGGGCTTAGGTGATTCTCTTACCTCAGCCTCCCAAGTAGCTGGGACCACAGGCGCCCGCCACAACACCTAGCTATTTTTCTGTTTTTGCAGTTCAGCCGAGGCCGGGTTTGAACCCGCCACCTTTGGTATATGGGGCTGGCGCCCTACTCGCTGAGCCACAGGCGCCGCTCTTTCCTTTTTCTTTTTGAAAAAATAACAATAAAAACAAAACAGGCTGCATACCTGAAATTGTGTGTGTACATTTAAATGCTTCATATCATTTATATATTCTTAGAATAAGGTCCCAAAGGACACTGCTATCATAGGCCAGTTCCCTCCACTGGCAGGCGAACATGAGACTGGGAAGAAGGAGGAAGATGTGGAGAGAGAAAGAAGAAAGTGGACTTGGACTTTGTGATTCATATGCTTTTCCGTCCTCAAAACAAGCAAGCATTACTTACATTATTACAAATAAACAGGAAAAAGTCAATAATAGCAGTGGCAGTGGCAGCAGCACTGACTTAGAAACTGTTCCAATCCTAATCCAATGCTTGGACACCTTCATTGAGCCACTTCAGGCCCTCTGAGTGACTACCCACAGGGTACAAGACATTTGTGGTTCCCTCCATTTCTGCTTCCCTCGGGGAAGCAGGTGCCCTCTTTATTCTCCTGTGCTCCCCTAAACCTTCTTTCCCCAGCACTCTGAGAATTTTTTGTTTTATTTTGAGTCAGAGAGCAGAGGGGGTTTATATCTATTCCTCCCCAGAAGTGGTTGAGGGCTTGAAAGAGGAGTCCTCAGTTCACAACAGGCCTGAGGGAGAGAGTGGCACCTCTGGACCCCAGGCCCTGCTCCATGACTGTCCCTGAAGTCCTACTATGGCTGTACCTGCTGACCGATCCTGAATCTGCCCACACCTCTGGCCCTGTAACATTCCTACTTGCAAGCTCGGCAAGAAAACAGGACACTTCTTTCCCTCTTTATGTACTCAGAGTTCCTACCTCCAGTATCTTTACCATTCCTGCTGCTCCTAACTCCTTTCCCACTCCAAAACCAAATCTCTTCTGTCCCAGTCTCCACTTGCTGACATTTTATTTCCCTTTCATCCTGAGAGACCCTGTTCACGTATTACCTCCTCCAGTAAGTCTCCCATGTTCTCTCCAGCAAGAAGGGTTTTTCTCTCTCTTCTGAGCCTCTATATCTATTTTGTGACTCTGCCAAGTACTGGAAATGGCACAGACTAAGTATCAATTAATTTTTATTAAACTATTCCAGATTAACATTGCAATTTTCCAGATGAGGAAACTGAAGCTCAAAGAGAGACTGCAACTTTCCTAGAGTCACCTCCAAAATGCAGATTCCTGCCATGATGTCTTTGCTCCTTGCGTCCATGGGCCTTATGGAAGCCCTTCAGGTATGGTCATTCTCCACTGCCCAGGCAGGGAGCTGAGCTGTTGGCTTCTTCTGAACTCTGTAAAGAGGAATAGAAGGAGGAAATAATGCCTGATCTTTCCCCTGGGGATTACTCAGTCCCGGGACACAGCCCCAGATGCTGGTATAGGGGAATTTGCAGCCAGGTTTTCCCAATCTCCTCCTCAGTGGAGGGGAGAGCTGGTGGTAGGGGCTCCATTCTCGTAGGGTCTACTCTCTCAGTCCTTGCTGCTCCAGCCCCCTCAGGCCCAGAGCTACCCCATCATACGAAGAGAACTCTTCTCTCAAGAAACGCCCCTGGACATGGCACTGGCCTCCTTTGATGACCAGTATGCTGGCTGTGCTGCAGCCATGACAGCTGCTCTACCAGATCTCAACCACACAGAGTTCCAGACCAACAGAGTGTATGCTGATGGCTGGGCACTGGCAAGCAGCCACTGGCAGGAGCACCAGGCCTGGGGACCGGAGTGGAGCCTCAGCCCTACACCTCTGCCCCCGCCACCCCCAGGCTTCCGCGATGAGCATGGAGTGGCTCTCCTGGCCTACACAGCCAACAGCCCCTTGCACAAGGAGTTTAATGCAGCTGTGCGTGAAGCAGGCCGCTCGCGGGCCCACTACCTCCATCACTTCTCCTTCAAAACACTCCATTTCCTGCTGACTGAGGCCCTGCAGCTGCTGGGCCGAAGCCAGCATCTGCCCCGGTGCCGCCAGGTATTCCGGGGGGTACACGGCCTACGCTTCCGGCCAGCAGGGCCTGGAGCCACTGTAAGGCTGGGGGGCTTTGCTTCCGCATCCCTGCAGAATGTTGCAGCCCAGCATTTTGGTGAGGACACCTTCTTTGGCATCTGGACCTGCCTTGGGGCCCCTATCAAAGGCTACTCTTTCTTCCCTGGAGAGGAAGAGGTGCTGATTCCCCCCTTCGAGACTTTCCAGGTGATCAATGCCAGCAGACCCACCCAGGGCCCTGCCCGAATCTACCTCCGGGCCCTGGGCAAGCGCAGCACATACAACTGCGAGTATATCAAAGGTGAGGAGGGCGCGAATGGGTCAGAAGGTGGGCTTCTCCATCCTGGAAGGCCTCTGGCAAACCCAAGCCCCATCTGCTAAGCGCCAGCAGATACATATAAACACCAGCAGGCAAGGAGGACCCAGTCACGCAGCTCCCACCTTCCATCCAAGGGGAGATATAACTTCTGAAGGTATCTGGCCACTTGTCTGCTAGGAGGTTGATGAGGCTTTCCCGACCATAGCAAGGGTCTTTGGCCAGCTGAGGGGCCAAGCAGCCCTAGTCAGACTTTTCTCCTGGCTGGAAACTGGAAAGGAATTGTTATCCAGCCAGTATTGGCACCTAAACTGCTGTTGCCGGAATAAGCGTGAAGGCCCAACCTGTTTCTGAGAAAAATGTGTTAGATGAACTAGAAAATTACATGCTGTGGTGTGTGCTGGGCAGGGATGACAAGGGGAGTGAGACAGCAGCTGGGGAATGTTCTCCTGAGGCCATGTCCAGGCTGTGGTCAGGCAGGTGTTGAGTTCTTCTCCTGTCTATCCCCAGGTGAGGATGGGCCCAGGTTCTTAATCTCTGAGGGGCTCATGTGGGCTTTGCTGTTCCCAGCTTTGGGAGGCCTGGTTTCTACAACTAGAGTCAGGTAGTTTTGGTGAACTTTGACCAGGGATAAAATGGGAGAAGGTCTCATGTGGCTTCCGTTTTCACCTTGGACAGCATCGGGAGTGTGCAGGAGTTGAGGGGAGGGAAGGGAGACATGAAAAGAACACAAACCAGCCCCTCTTTGGCTGGGACAATGCATGAAAGATGGAAGAGGAGAAGTGGGTGTGGCAGAGAGGCAAAGTCACAGGCCAAAGGAACAGGAATGCCCCAGATTGGACCCTAATTTTGATGGTTGGTTCTCTTTTGGCCCTGTTGTTTGTGGGTCAAGTCAAACCTAGTCAAGGGAGGTCCCACCATAAGGGAGCAGGATTAGGGGAAAATGCACCAGTTTTTCCTAACAGGTTAGGGCTGAGCCACCAGGACTCTGATGTCCCTTCCTTTCTGGAGAACTCTTGAAGCTTGAGAATTCTTTACTGTTCTTTTCTGCAGACAAGAAGTGCAAGTCTGGGCCCTGTCATCTGGATAATTCAGGTAAGGGCTGCAGGCAGTTGTGGGACTCAGCTCAGGGATGAACAGCTTGCCCTGGGATTGGGCCCCCACCTGGATTTCTCCCTCATAAGAAAAATCAAACAAAGTCAACTCTTTATCCTTGACCTGGGCAGAGTGACATCTGGTTGTGGTACCCATCGCATTATCAGCCAGAGACAAAGCAACTCTTTGCTTAATCCACCGTGGCTTCTGGTCTGTGCCCATGCTTGATTCATGCCTGGGACACATGGATTGCTGCAGCGGAGGGGACTCTCTAAATCAGGCACCTATGGGGTTGCCAGTCTTGCCTGGACACATACATGGGGTAGGGGTAATGGTTAGAGGAACAGAGACACCTGCTCTCCAGTTTGAGTCTTCCCCTTCCTCACAGAAAGCCACTGATCAGGCCAAAAGATACAGACTGCTCCTCACAAGGTCCTCTCGTGGGCCTTCTCCTTTAGCTTCAGAGCCCACTGTCTCTGTTGCTGCCTTCAGGACTCCCTTGGACCCACCTTCGAAGGCCGAGACCAGGCCTTGGATGCTGGAGGCCTGGGATCTAGTCCAAGCTCTGCACTAACCTTCTCTATGACCTCATCCTCATCTATGAACTCATCCTTACTATGGGCCTTGGTTTCCCCATTATATATAATAAGAAAATTGAACCAGATGATCCCCAGGTTCCTCTCATCTGTGACTCTTGAGTCAACAGAATGCAGGGGTCAGACCAAATGACCTCCCGAAGGGGAAGTAAGACTCTCATTAGTCTCCTCAACTCGGTCTACCTGCTTTCCTAAATTATGTTTTCAAAGCCAAAGTTTAGCAGGGAACTGTATATGAACTGTAGTGACACTAATATTAGTAAGTTCTGATAACCCACTACCATGGGGCACTCCCTCCCTAAATTATTATTATTACTTTGTTGCCTTTGGTAGAGTGCCACGACATCATCATAGCTAAAGCAATCTTAAGCTCTTAGGTTCAACCAATCCTCTTGCCTCAGCCTCCGAAGTAGGTGCATACTACAACCCCAGCTATTTTTTACAGACAGGGTCTTGCTCTTGCTCAGGCTGGTCTCAAACTCCTGAGCTCAAGCAATCTACTTGCCTCAGTCTCCTAGAATGCTGGGTATTACAGGTATGAGCCACTCTGCCCAGCCTCCTCCCTAAATTCTTGATCTCCCATCTGTCAACTGTCAGTTTGTGTATTAGTCTTTCCAGCTCACTCTGCCAGTATTTCCATCTTGTATCTTCATGCACTCATATAGCTTCTAAATCAATCTCTCTTTCTCTCTCTTCCTTACAGCAATGGGCCAGGGCCCCTTTTCTGTAGCCTGGTCCCTGACACTGCTACTCTGGTTTCTCATGGTGAGGGCCTTTCCAGAGAATCCAGGCCTCCTCTGATCCATCTGACACTGAACAGCTCTGCCTGCTGCTGCCTGCCTATTGGTCATGTGTGTGCTTTAAGTGTAGCAAATTTCCCAGGTAAACGTACCTGCAGGGAACTCTGGGACCTTTCCTAGAAGCTACTAGAGCTGCTGTGGAGAAACAGGAAAGAATTTGAGGACCTTTGAATAGAAGTGAGGGGACTCCAAGACAGGCAACATCTTGCTTGGAGGTAGAAGAGACTTCAGCTCATTTGGGGGGGGGGTAATGCAAGGAGGAAAGCATTTGGTCATGGTACTTGCTGGTTCTACTCAAATGCCTCACATGTCCACTTGGAAAGCTCCTATTCACTTCTCCAGGAAGCCTTCCTGACCTTCCCATGGGGCTGAGTTAGGGGCCCTGCCTCTGTGCTCCCCAGGTCCTAGATGTCCATGTGTCTGTGTCTGTCTGCCATGTCATACTGTGGGCTTCCTGGGGGCAGGGCCTAAGGTCTTAGGCACATAAGTAGTGCCAAGAAATGCGTGAAAGTCAGAAATGAACAAATACCTGGGAATGCTTCTTCCCTGCATTGCCCCTACTTTAGAGGCCATCAAGCTCTGAATTCCTGTGTGGGAACAGGGTGGACTTTACAAAACTCCAGAGCACAGAGAGTAGGAGAGAGAGAATAGAGAGTTCAGTCTCTCTGCCAGGTTCTCAGTCAAATCCCAGTTTTTTTTGTTTTTTTTTTGAGACAGAGCCTCAAGCTGTCACCCTGGATAGAGTGCTATGGCATCACAGCTCACAGCAACCTCCAATTCCTGGGCTCAGGCGAGTCTCCTGCCTCCACCTCCCAAGTAGCTGGGACTACAGGTGCCCGCCACAACGCCCAGCCATTTTTTGGTTACAGCCATCGTTGTTGTTTGGCAGGCCAGGCTGGATTCGAACCCGCCATCTCAGGTGTACGTGGCTGGCGCCTTAGCCCGCTGAGCCACAGGCGCTGAGCCAATCCCAGTCATTTTCATCAGAAAAGATGTAATTTCAGTTCTAATCCATGAGTCCTAAAGTTCTTCTCTCTACAAAGATTGACCTGGATCTCCAACTTCTACCAGCACGTGCCCCAAGGGCAAGACAGTACACCAAGAGGCTGCTAGCCACACACTTAATTTATTATGAATTGGGGCTTTTTGGCCAAATGTCTACATAGCCACTTGCTCTGAAAACTAGACCAAGAATCCCCTTTCCTGAGTCCCTAGGCAGAGACAGGCAAGACCAGGTCCCTACAACAGGAAGACAGGAAATGTGACAGTTCTGTTTCTTATATAATGATCAACCCTCTCCCCACTAAGAGCTCTAACACTCAGAATGAACATTTAAATCCATGTTTTCAAGAATGCACTTTTTGTTGTTGCTGTTGTTTTGTTTTTGTGACAGTCTTACTCTGTTGCGCAGGCTAGAGTGCCATGGTGTCAGCCTAGCTCACAATGACCTCAAGCTTCTGGGTTCAAACGATCCTCCTGCTCAGCCTCCTGAGTAGCTGGGCTAACAGGGACCCAGCACAAAACCCAGCTAATTTTTCTATTTTTAGTAGAGATGAGGTCTGGCTCTTACTTAGGCTAGTCTTGAACTTCTGAGCTCAAGCAATCCTCCCTACTCAGCCTCCCAGAATTTACAGGCATGAGACATTGCTCCTGGTCCAAGACTATACTTTGATGTTGAGTTCCTTCTCTTTTGGAATTAGGGGAGTGTTAGGCTCTGGAATACTCTCAATGTTAGGGTATGCAGACAATGAGTGTTCCTATATGGATAGTAGAGTCAGTAGCTCTGGTCCTAAAAGAGCGTGTCCCAGACTCTCAGGAGGAGTGGGGAGTTGGTCTATCAAAGGACTCACAATCACCTGGCCTTCCTTGGCCATCCCTGTCTGGAGGTGCTGTGGCTGCAGAAGATCACTGGGACCTAGCCCCACCTTTTATAGGGCCTGTACCAGCACCAGGAGGCTCATGACCAGGGCCATGGTGAAGAAGATGCCCAGGAAGAAACGGTCCATCACACGGGCCAGGTGCTTCCAGTCCTCATGGCGGCGCTGGGCAGCCCGGTGGCTTCGGAAGGTGTTGGCAATAGTGGCTACATGGTGCAGTAAGGCTTCCTGGCGGCACAGACACTGTGGCTCATGGCAAGGGCCTGCTTGGGGATCATCCCCTCCCTCAGGAGGCTGGTGGCTGGGGGCTGACTCAGGTGGCTTGAGCTGGCCACAGGGCTCTCCTCTTTCCCGCACGCACAGACCCCATGCCAGGTGTCTCAGCAGGAGGGCCCGAGCCCAGGCTGGCACAGGACGGGCACTAGGACCACAGTAATGTAGATTCATGATAAGGATGGTAAGTGCCGTAGAGAATGTGACCATGGTCATAGTGGCCATGTAGTACTTCCCTGCAAGAGAAAGAGCCAATAAAGCCCCAAATAAGAACCTGTGTGTCCTGGACTTCCTGGCCACCTCTGCACCAATGGGGACAAGTCCACCATAAGGCTCTCAGGACCCTCAAGCCCAATGGAGGATGCAGGAAAGAGGTAAGGGCAAGTTCTCCCTCCCCTTCATTCCTACAAATGGGTTGTCAGAAGCTATCCACTCCTTAATTTTTCTACTGGCTGCTGAAGGTTGCCCTTACACATAATCCATGAAAGACACGCTCCCAAATAGTCATGGGCATAATCGGACGCTTGATACTCATTATTTCTGTATACCTGGGATAAAGAGAAAACCTACCTCATAAGTTTGTGGAGATGTCATATGATTTTCCTAGGCCTCAATTCCATGAAAGGACTGTGTCCATTCATT